>JAVSCE010017477.1:0-82903 GCA_032199065.1 Smutsia gigantea
CCTCCGTTTCCCACTACCTGCTGGCTCTTCCCACTGCCTAGGTACCTGTCACTCATCCTCTCTGCAGTGCAGCGAATTACCCAGTGCTCCAGAACATGGCACCTGGGTATGTCTGAGCCCTAGCTGAACAGCTTCGACATGAGGTCTACCGACCCCACCCAGATCAAGATCCTAAGGCTAGAAGTGCTGAACAACCTGGTGAATGAAACTAACACCCCTACTATCCAACACAAATTTCAGAACTGCATTCACAGTACAGACAAGGACTTTATGGCAGTCACAAACCAGGCCACCGGATGCTGTGCAACTAATATAGGATAACTGTGTAACACCTACCTCAGTGTCCTGGTGCAGACTCTGCCAGCATGATGAGCTCATGGTCTTTATAAAGAAGCTTCTGCAGATGCAGCAGGCATAGCATGGGGGGCATCACCTGGCAAAGCTCCCAGACAACATCCAGGTGCCCACAGACCGAGTCAGCATCCTGTGGCTCTTGGGCAAGTATTCCGAATGTCTCTAATATTGCACCTGACATCCTGAGAAAAATGGCCAAGTCCTTCACAGCAGAGGCAGACATCATCTAGCTGCAGGTCATCAACCTGGAGGCCTAGCTCTACCTGACCAACTCTTAAGCAGACCAAGCTACAACCCAGTATGTGCTGAGTCTGACCAAGTACCACCAAAGGTACGATATCCATGACCTAACACTTCACCTGGCAGCTTATTGTCCCTTCAGAGCAAGTGGAGCCCTCAGCCACCATGCCAAGAAGCTCTTCCTAGCATTCAAACCAGCCACAGTCTTGAAGTTATCCTTCAAAGACCAGGACCATTTCCAGCTGGTTCCACCTGCCCAATACTAAAGCCACAGGCTACCAGGAGATCCCACACTGGCCAGAGGAAGCCCCAGACCCATCTATGTGCAACATGGAATTACCTGAATGGACCAAGTGCTCAAATGGGGAGAAGAAGAAGAAACCCTTCTACTCAGACTCTGAGGGGCTACTATACTGAGCCTACAGACAGTGACCACAAGTCTGGGTGTGAATCAGACAGTAAGAGTAGCAGTTAGAGCAGCTCAGGAAGTCCAGCAGTGAGTCGGCTAATGCAGACCAGAATGAGGATGAAGAGAAAGGGAGGCGCTGTGAGTGAACAGAGAGAGGAGAATGGGGAGAGAAGATGAAGAGCAGGAGGAAGGTGCCAGAGGGACAGGAGAAGGCTTGTCCTTGGATAAGGGCAGTGATTTCAGTAGTAGCTCTTCAGAGTGCCAGGTGACATTAGAGTCTGGGGAGCAGCAAGTGTGAGCTGCTTGTGGAGGATAAGGAAAAACCCTCCCAGCAGCAGAAGCGCATCTGCAACCAAAGAGATCTGCCTGCTTGAGCTTCAAGACTCCACACATCCCAGTGCCCAGCCTGTATACCCCCCCACCACGGTTGTGTCCATCAGTATGGCTGCTGACCTGGAGGGCCTGACACAGAATGCCTCCTGGTGCCCTCGCTGCTGAAACCAGCCGCTGCACAGAGGCGCTGGTGAGGGGCTGGCTATGGACTACACTTTCAGCTGCCGACCCTTCTCCCAGGCCCCCACGTGAAGTCTGTGCACATCCAGACACCACAGCTCCCATAGCTCCACCAAGGGCCCCTATACTGCCTACTGGCCTCAGCATCCAAAAATGAGTCCTTGGCACCTGGAGAAGGGCATTCATTTCTGTGACTCAACCTAAGTGGCCAACTTCCAGCTGTGAACCCAAGCCGGACAGTTCTACATCTCCATTCAATCACCTGTAGGGGAGCTGACAGCCCCCATGTCCGTGAGTGAGAATGACATCAAGAAGGAACAGGCAAAGCTGATGGACATGAATGAGATCACAGAGAAGCTCAAGCTGCCAGACAACTGTTGGAGTAACCACGTGGTGGTACAGAAAGTGACTGCCACTGCCACTGCCAACCTGGGTTGTGGCCCTTGTGGGACATCTGACGAGTTCAGGTTGCAGAGAGGATGCAGACCAATGACAGCCTGACCCTGGATGCCCTGCCTGCTGGAGCTGCCCAGCTGACAGTCAGCAATGAAAGATGGTGGTCTGGGCACCATGCTGGTGAAGGACTGATACAGGGTCTGACCCAGTGGCTCCTAAACACTGTGACCTCTTTGGCCCCAACCTGTCCCTCCCTCATGACATCTGGCCTATTAGCCCTTCTCTCTCTCTTTGACTTTCTTTCTCTCTCTCTCTCTCTCTCTGTCATATCAGACTCCTCATGTCCGATGCTATCTGGCATCCTTGGGGTCCTCTTCCCCTCTGGTCATTACAAGTTTCCCCCCAATTCCCCTCCCCATAAGGTTTCCTTTGTAATCCATGGAGAGGCAGATGGCAGCTTTTCCCTAACTTTCTGTAGCTATTTATGTAGCAAAATCTATATAAAATATCTTCTGCCTAATATATTTTCTGTATTACATGTATTATATATATGACACATGGTAACTAGACTTACTGTGGTGATCATTTTACAATATATACAAAGAAAATTGTTACACTGTATACCTGAAACTAATATAATATTTTATATCAATTATACCTCAATAAAAAATAATAATAAAGTGTATTTCTGGGCTATAGTCCAGGAACATTGAATCAGAATCTTTCTGGGGGTAAACCTAGAAATCTTCATTTAAAAATGTCCAAGATGATTTTACAGCAGAATAAAGATACAAACAGTTATTGGTATACCTTAGAAACCTCTTGCTTCAACAATCTCCCCTCTGTATCCCAGGCTTTTCTGCACTGGACCAGCCCTTCAGAAGGGACCTTGAACTGAGGTGCCAGAGGAAATTACTAAAAAGCAAAAGAACTGACATCTCTGGAGCCTACTCATTCTATTGAAGCTAGTTGACAACAATCAACCAAGTGTCTGCCTGCTAAGACACAGTCCAGGAGAGAGGCAAATCTGGAAACAAAGAAGAGTGGACTTTCTGACCTCAAGGGGTTTATAATCTGGTAGGAGACAAAGCTACACATAAATGTTGTGTGAGGATAAAAGAAAATCTGATAACACTAATTATGTGCTTGACCAGAGGTAGGTGTGTCGAGTCGCGCGGCTCCACGCAGAACTGAGGAGCGAATCCAGGGTTTCCGGGGCCTGCTGTGGCTCCTGGCGTTGTAGTTGTCCTGGAGCGGAGGACCATGAGGACCATGTTGCCATGGAAACCTTCGCCTTGTCCCCTCGAGTGCAGCCGTGGAGCTGCGGAAGGGTTGCTGTTCTCTGCTGTCTGGAAGTTCTCCCAGGGCTTCCTTTGAGCTGAGTGAATTTTTGGTGGATTTGGGCAGGGGCGGAAGATAAAGCTCGAAGAGCCCTCTAGCGCCAAAGTAACGTAAGGATCCGGCGGAGGAGCCACGGCCTGCTTTTATTGTTTACAGCAGGGTCTTTGTTTCTGATTCAAAATGGGTGATGGATATGGAGGTGTCAGGTCAACTGCAGACACAGCTTCTCTGCGCGGCCCTGGGTGCTGGGGCATCAGAGATAAACAAGTCAAGGCTTTTGCTCCTGTGTCAGGAGTGGGGATACTTAACATACTGGTGTTCCTCGAGATGTTACAATAATAATCACTGTTATTTATTGAGCGTTTTCTAAATGCCAAGTTATGTTACAGGAACATACTCTGCGTAACGTCATTCAGGCCACACAGATGGGGAAACTAAGATCTAGTGAAAGATGACGCTAATTGTCCGAGATCAGTGGGGATGGGATTAGAATCAGTGCCCTCTTGCCCTTTCGCCTCCTGAGCTAGGATTTTTATCCATTATTCTATACTGCTCCCTACTGGCGAGCTCTTCACAATTTGTGGAAAAGTTAAGAAATGTATAGCAGGGTTTTTTTTTTCCCTTTTAAGCATTTTTCCTCCTTTCCCCACCCCAACTTTGGCTTCCTCTATCATTGTCTACATTGGAATCGAGATAATATTGTTAGGAAGTAAAGGACTTGGCTTGGTGTCTCAGGGAATTCAGACACAGTGAGACGAGAGACCAAAGTCAAGAAAGCAAAGGAAGTTTTAATACACTGCATAGAGTAACAGAGCGGGCCTGCCTAAGATAAAACAGACAGGTGTGGGTGCTCATTCTGAGGCTTCTTTTCTATGGTTTTTGGCAGGGCAGAGAGGTCCTTGATTGACAGCTGTCAGCTCTCTAGGCTTGTTCTGATTGGTGAAATGAGGACAGGGGCTGTGCTGTGCCTGTGCCTCTGGTGTTTCTTATCTGGGGGCACCCTGGACATTTCCTGAGTCACTCTTGGATCCTGTGGCTTCATCTGATTAACTCTTTGAGTCATTTTTGGCTTTCTGGTTCTATTTGATCAACTCCCTGAGTCATCTTTGGGGGGCCCTTTCTCCTTTTCATTCTGCTTCTTTCTGTCTTTCTGCCTCACAATATTTGATTTAGTACAAAGCAATTTGAAATGTAGGGTGCCAGTGTTTTATATTGATAATATCACTTGTATCTGTTCCAAGCTTCATGGGAGAAGGAAACAGTATTTTCTTTTATACTTCACAGCCCCTAGTTGCATCCTAGATACACATAATAATAATTTATATCTACATACTTTAAAAGAGCGTTCACTTACATCACTCACCATGTGATCTATTTACAATTTTTATAGCAGGCTGACATTTGTTATCCAAACTGAACAACTTCAACTTCATCTGTAAATTAGGGGTAATTTTGTCAGCGTCACAGGGTTTCTGTGTTAAACTAAAAATGTATTTCAATACATTTAGAAAAATGGGAATGGAAAAGTATAGCACGGTGCTCAAGCAAAGATCATTGCACTTTTTAAAATGTAGATGTCTCAGTTTACTCAACAAAACATTTACCAATTGATTATTCTAGATACGCTACTGGATGCTCTGGAGAATATAAAGATGGTGCCATCAACAGGTTTTAAATTCAGTTAGGGAGTTTTATTTTCTTCTAAAAAAAAAAAGGTTTTTGTTAGCATGAGTATCACCTTAGGTTCTCAGACTCTGGGGTTTTCTCTTGAGCCTCTGTGCATACTTGTTCTCACTGGCTGAATGCCCGTGATCCTTTCTCTGCCTCCTTCACAAGTCGACATCATCTCCACCAGGAGGTCTTCCACCTCCCTACCACCCCACACTCAGCTCACACTGGACTGAGTGCTTGTGTTACTCTCATCATCCCTTAGTATTTCGCTCATCAAAGTTCTTAATACACTGTATTGCAGTTTTCCGTTTACATTTTTGTTTTCCCCACAGACTGTGACTATGCCTTTTACTCTGTAGCTGGAGCAAAGAAGTATTTGTTTAATGAATGACTTACCATTTAGGACCTGTTTAGACCCTGAGGATAATGCCATGAATTGGTGAGTTAGAGGAAGTTTTCATGAGATTTAGTAAATTGATTTTAGCATTCAGGAGTGATCGCAGATGTCTCACAACTCTCCTGTAGAGTTGATCAAACTTAATAGCTTGTCTACTCTCTGACTAACTATTGAATTAAGATGTGATATTTTAACTGTATTTTCTTATGGGGTATGTCGTTGAATGTGAGTGGAAGATGAAATTAAAGTAATTGTTGCCTAGAATTCTCTTTTATACACAGCTTACTGTTTTAAGTTGTTGAAGAAAGAGTTTTTTGGAATTACACTTGTGGATCTCCATCATGTAATAAAAAATCTAATAGGGGAGATTGGATTAAAGATGGCGGCGTGGGAGGTGAGACACAGGCTTCCCCCTAAAACCACATATAATATGAAAATATAATTAATACACCTAATCCTGAAATAGCAACAGGAAAGAGAACTGTGCCAGACTGCATACACCTGGAGAAAAGAGCAGACGTCACAGAAAAGGGTAACGTACCAAAGCTGTGGCCTGGTGGGACGCAAGCCCTTCCCCTACTCCAGCTCACCCGCGGAAGGAAGAGAAGTGGAGCAGGGAGGAAGTGGAGGCCTGGGACTGCTGAATACCTAACTCCAGAGATCTGCTCTGGGAGCACAGACCTACATTTCATGGTGCTTGCATGATACTCTCATGATTACGGGGTTGGAAAGCTAAGACAGGCAGAATTCTTGGAGAGACTGAGATTCCAGCCGCTTGTGGAAAGCAGAGATCCATATCTGGCTGCCCTGGGACAAAAGAAAGGCAGGCAGTCTGAGAGACTTCCTAACAAGGAAGCCCTTAGCAAGAGGGCTGCTGAAGGGGCAAGGATTGCACAGAGCTTACGGCTCAGGAGAGAGGACAGGTAGACAAAATTGTCCGAGTGCGCGCTGCCTAGCAGGTTAGGAGCTTTGCCATATAGACTCTCATATTTAAGGAGGAAAAAGAAATCTTCCTCTTTAGATGATCTTCAGGTGCTCCAGCTCCCTGGCTGGCTACACAGCTCTAAGGACCCCCTCCATGATATGCAGCCTACTGTGCCTTTCTCCTGGCCAGCCTCACCTGGCTCGCAAACCGGCAAACCCTACCCTGATGTTAGCCCACCCAGAGGGGAGCTCTGTCTACAGCAACTACAAATGCAAAGCATAGAGGCTTATATCTGTGTGCTTGGCCCACTGGTTCAGTCAGTGGAGACAGGCATAGCAGCCTGGAAGCAGGTAACAGCTCTTTCCTCCCCTCAGGCACCAATACCACTCCCCTGCGACCCCCGACATTGCGTCAGGGGCTGAGCAGCTCCAGGGAGTAGAGCTTCTGGGCACTAGAGGGCGCCATATGCAACTATGCAACGCCAAAGGAACCTGGTTCAGAGTAAAATTAGTAATACAACTCCTGAGAAAGATTTAAATGACATCAACCTCATGATTCTTCCTGAAAGGGAGTTCAAAATAAAAATCATTAACATGCTCATGGAGGTATGGAAAGATATTCAAGGACTCAGGAATGAGTTCAGGTTGGAGATCCAATCATTGAAGAGCACACTGGAGGGTATTAAAAGCAGATTGGATTCGGTGGAGGAGACGATCAATGAAATAGAAACCAGAGAAGAGCAATACAAAGAAGCTGAGGCACAGAGAGAAAAAAGGATCTCTAAGAATGAAAGAATATTGAGAGAACTGTGTGACCAATCCAAATGGAACAATATTCTCATTATAGGCATACCAGAAGAAGAGAGAGAAAAAGGGATAGAAAGTATTATAGAGGAGGTAATTGCTGAAAACTTCCCCAATCTGGGGAAGGAGATAGTCTCTCAGGCCATGGAGATGCACAGATCTCCCAACACAAGGGACCCAAGGAAGACAACACCAAGACATATAGTAATTAAAATGGGAAAGATCAAGGATAAGGACAGACTATTAAAAGCAGACAGAGAGAGAAATAAGATCACATACAAAGGAAAGCCCATCAGACGATCGTCAGACTTCTCAGCAGAAACCTTACAGGCCAGAAGGGAGTGGCATGATGTATTTAATGCGATGAAGCAGAATGGCCTCGAACCAAGAATACTTTATCCAGCATGATTATCATTTAAATTTGAAGGAGGGATTAAACAATTTCCAGATAAGCAAAAGCTGAGATAATATACCTCCCACAAACCATCTCTACAGTGTATTTTGGAGGGACTGCTATAGATGGAAGTGTTCCTAAGGTTTAGTAGCTGTCACCAGACGTAATAAAACCACAGTAAAGAAAGTAGAATAGCTAATTACTGAGCAAATGCAAAATTAAATTAACCATCCCCAAAATAAATCAAGGGATAGACAAAGAGTACAGAATATGATACCTAATATATGAATAATGGAGGAGGAAGAAAAAGGAGGAAGAAAAAATAAAAAGAACCTTTAGACTGTGTTTGTAGTAGCATATTAAGTGAGTTAAATTAGACTCTTAGATAGTAAGGAAGTTAACCTTGAACCTTTGGTAACCACGAATCTAAAGCCTGCAATTCCAATAAGTATATACTTATCGGTAATCACGCTAAATGTAAAGGACTGATTGCACCAATCAAAAGGTATAGAGTCACTGAATGGATAAAAAAACAAGACCCATCTATATGCTGCCCACAAGAGACTCACTTCAAACCCAAACACATACACAGACTAAAAGTGAAGGGATGGAAAAAGATATTTCATGCAACTAATAGGGAGAAAAAAGCAGGAGTTGCAGTACTTGTATCAGACAAAATAGACTTCAAAACAAAGAAAGTCACAGGAGATAAGGACATTAACATAATGATAAAAGGGTCAATCCAACAAGAAGATATAACCATTATAAATATCTATGCACCCGACGCAGGAGTACCTACATATGTGAAACAAATTCTAACAGAATTAAAAGGAGAAATAGAATGCAATGCATTCATTCTAGGAGACTTCAACACTCCACTCATGCTGAAAGACAGATCAACCAGACAGAAAATAAGTAAGGAGAAAGAGGCACTGAACAGCACATTAGAACAGATGGACCGAACAGACATCTACAGAACTCTACACCCAAAAGCAGCAGAATACACACATTCTCCTCACATGCACATGGAACATTTTCAAGAATAGATCGTATACTAGACCAGAAAAAGAGCCTCGGTAAATTGAAAAAGATTGAAATTGTACCAACCAGTTTCTCAGACCACAAAGGTATGAAAGTAGAAATAAATTACGCAAAGAAAATGAGAAAATCCCACAAACACATGGAGGCTTCACAACATGCTCCTAAATAACCAGTGGATCAATGACCAGATAAAAACAGATCAAGCAATATATGGAGACAAATAACAACAATAATTCAACACCGCAAAATCTGTGGGACGCAGTGAAGGCCATGCTAAGAGGAAAGTATATTGCAATACAGGCCTACCTCTGGAAAAAAGAATAATCCCATATGAGCAGTCTAAACTCACAATTAACGAAACTAGAAAAAGAAGAACAAATGAGGCCCAAAGTCAGTAAAAGGAGGACATAATAAAGATCAGAGCAGAAATAAATAAAATTGAGAAGAATAAAACAATAGAAAGAATCAACGAAAGCAAGAGCTGGTTCTTTGAGAAAATAAACAAAATAGATAAACCCCTAGCTAGACTTATCAAGAAAAAAAGGGAGTCTACTCACGTAAACAGGATCAGAAATGAGAAAGGAAAAATCATTATGGATACCACAGAAATAAAAAGAATTATTAGAGAATACTATGAAAAACTATATGCTAACAAACTGGATAACCTAGAAGAAATGGGCAACTTTCTAGAAAAATACAACCTTTCAAGGCTGACCCAGAAAGAAACAAAATCTGAACAGAACAATTCCCGGCAATGAAATTGAACTGGTAATCAAAAACCTACCTAAGAACAAAACCCCTGAACCATATGGCTTCACTGCTGAATTTTATCAAACGTTTAGTGAAGACCTAATACCCATCCTCCTTAAAGTTTTCCAAAAAGTAGAAGAGGAGAGAATACTCCCAAACTCATTCTACGAGACCAACATCACTCTAATACCAAAACCAGCCAAAGACACCACAAAAAAAGAAAATTACAGACCAATATCCCTGATGAACATAGATGCAAAAATACTCAACAAAATACTAGCAAACCGAATTCAAAAATACATCAAAAAGATCATCCATCATGATCAAGTGGGATTCATCCCAGGGATGCAAGGATGGTACAACATTCGAAAATCCATCAACATCATCTACTACATCAACCAAATGAAGGACAAAAACCCCATGATCATCTCCATAGATGCTGAAAAAGCATTCGACAAAATTCAACATCCGTTCATGATAAAAACTCTCAGCAAAATGGTATAAAGGGCGAGTACCCCAACATAATAAAAGCCATATACGGCAAACCCACAGCCAACATTATACTTAACAGTGAAAAGCTGAAAGCTTTTCCTTTAAGATTGGGAACAAGACAAGGATGCCCACTCTCCCCATTTATTCTACATAGTACTGAAGGTCCTAGCCACGGCAATCAGACAACACAAAGAAATAAAAGGCATCCGGATAGGCAAGGAAGAAGTTAAACTGTCCCCGTTTGCAGATGACATGATACTGTACATAAAAAGCCCTAAAGACTCCACTCCAAAACTACTAGAACTAATATCTGAATTCAGCAAAGTTGCGGGATACAAAATTAATGCACAGAAATCGGTGGCATTCCTATACACTAACAATGAACTAGCAGAGAGAGAAATCAGGAAAACAATTCCATTCACAGTTGCATCAAAAAGAATAAAATACCTAGGAATAAACCTAACCAAGGAAGTGAAAGACTTATACTCTGAAAAGTACAAGACACTCATGAGAGAAATTAAAGATACCAATAAATGGAAATACATCCTGTGCTCATGGATTGGAAAAATTAATATTGTCAAAATGGCCATCCTGCCTAAGGCAATCTACAGATTCGATGCAATTCCTATGAAAATACCAACAGCATTCTTCATTGAACTAGGGAAAATCGTTCTAAAATTCATGTGGAACCACAAAAGACTTCGAATAGCCAAAGCAATCCTGAGAAGGAAGAACAAAGCTGGGGGGATTATGCTCCCCAACTTCAAGCTCTACTTCAAAGCCACAGTAATCAAGACAATTTGGTACTGGCACAAGAACAGGCCCATAGACCTAAGGAACAGACTAAACAGCTCTGGTATAAACCCAACCATATACGGTCAATTAATATATGATAAAGGAGCCATGGACATACAATGGGGAAATGACAGTCTCTTCAATGGCTGGTGTTGGCAAAACTGGACAGCTACATGCAAGAGAATGAAACTGGATTATTGTTTAACCCCATACACAAAAGTAAACTCGAAATGGATCAAAGACCTGAATGTAAGTCATGAAACCATAAAACTCTTAGAAGACAACATAGGCAGAAATCTCCTGAATATAAGCATGAACAACTTCTTCCTGAACACATCTCCTGGAGCAAGGGAAACAAAAGCAAAAATGAACTCATGGGACTACATCAAACTAAAAAGTTTCTGTATGGCAAAGGACATCATCAACAGAACAAAAAAGCATCTTACAGTATGGGAGAATATATTTGTAATGACATATCCGACAAGGGGTTAACATCCACAATATATAAAGAACTTACATGCCTCAACACCCAAAAAGCAAATAACACAATTATAAAATGGGCAGAGGATATGAAGAGACAGTTCTCCAAAGAAGAAATTCAGATGGCCAACAGACACATGAAAAGATGCTCCACATCACTAATCATCAGGGAAATGCAAATTAAAACCGCAATGAGATATCACCTCATACCAGTAAGGATGGCCAGCATCGAAAAGACTAAGAACAATAATAACAACAAATGCTGGCAAGGATGCGGAGAAAGGGGAACCCTCCTGCACTGCTGGCAGGAATGTAAGTTAGTTCAACCATTAGGGAAAGCAATGTGGAGGTTCCTCAAAAAACTAAAAATAGAAATACCATTTGACTCAGGAATCCCACTCCTTGGAATTTACTGAAAGAATACAACTTCTCAGATTCAAAAAGACATATACACCCGTATGTTTATTGCAGCCCTATTTACAATAGCCAAGATATGGAAGCAACCTAAGTGTCCATCAGTAGATGAGTGGATAAAGAAGATGTGGTACATATACACAATGGAATATTATTCAGCCATAAGAAGAAAACAAATCCTACCATTTGCAACAACATGGATGGAGCTGGAGGATATTATGCTCAGTGAAATAAGCCAGGCAAAGAAAGACAAATGCCAAATGATTTCCCTCATTTGTGGAGTATAACAACGAAGCAAAACTGGAGGAACAAAATTAGCAGCAGACTCACAGCCTCCAAGAAGGGACTAGTGGTTACCAAAGGGAGGGGTGTGGGAGGGTGGGTGGGGATGGAGGGAGAAGGGGATTGAGGAGTATTATGTTTAGTACACATGGTGTGGGGGATCGAGGGGAAAACAGTGTAGCACAGAGAAGGCAAATAGTGAATCTGTGGCATCTTATTACACTAATGGACAGTGACTGCATTGGGTTATGAGTGGTGACTTGATAATATGGGTAAAAGTAGTAACCACATTGTTTTTTCATGTGAAACCTTCATAAGAGTGTATATTAATAATACCTTAATAAAAAATAAAAATAAATAATCTAATAATCATATACCTAAAGACTAGAAATCTGTGTGTGAATTGAAGTAAGTCTGTCGTGTCACCATTCGTTTTAGCATTCATGCTGACATCTTTTTTTCAATTGTAACTGAGTTCTATCCTCTCCAGTGTTTCCTCCTCTCTGTTATTTTCAACAGCTAATAGTTCACTGGGTCTGGCCCTTAGCATTGACTTCAGTATGCTGCGACGAAAACCAACCCGCCTGGAGCTGAAACTTGATGACATTGAGGAATTTGAGAGCATTCGAAAGGACCTGGAGGTAAGAAGACTACAACCTTCAAACCCTTATGAATATTTAAAACAATAACTCTTAACTTTTGAACTGTAGACTCTCCTCCCAACAGCTTATTTGAAATCTCTATTTGGATAGTTTATAGGCAACTCAGTGAATTTGTTTCCTGTGGCTTCCCTAACAAATTACCACAGACTTGGTGGTTTAAAACAACTGATTTATTCTTTCACAGTTCTGTAGGCCAGAAATATGAAATCAGTGTCACTGGTCCAAAATCAAGGTATCAGTAGGACCAGGCTCCCTCCAAAGGTTCTAGGGGAGAAGCTGTTCCTTGACTCTTCCAGCTTCAGGTGGCTTCTGGCATTCCTTGGCTTGTGGCTGCATCACTCCAATCTCTGCTTCTGTGCATAGCCTTCTGTTTTTTCTGTGAAATCTTCTGTCCCCTCCTATAAGGATACATGTGATGCATTTAAGGCACACCCAGATAACCCTAGATACAGCTCCATCTCAAGATATTTAATTTAATCACACCTGCAAATACCTTTTTCCTTTATAAGGCAACATTTACAGGTTCCAGAGATTAGGACTTGATAGTTTTGGGGCTCGTTATTCAGCGTACTTAGTACATTAAAACAAAAAAATCCTCTTGATCTCTTCTTCAAATCAGTTTCATCTCAGTGTTCCCTATCTCAGTATCTATGCAGTTGCTCAAGCTAGAAACCTAGGAGTCATTCCTGAGTTCTCCCTTTCCCTCACCTTTTATATTCAATCTATCCGTATATAGATTCCACCTCCAGAATATTTCTAGACCTACCCATACCTTTTAATCTCCACTGTTACAGCCCCAGTCTAAGTAACTATCATCTCTGTACAATTTCAATAGGATCCTAAGTGGTCTTTCTGCTTCTATTTTTGTCTCTTCAGTCCATTCTCCATCAGGTATCTAGAATGATCTTTAAAATTTTTTGATCATATCATTCCCCTGCTTAAAACTCTTCAGTGGTTTTCTGTACTTAGAATAAAATGTCAATTCCTTATCATGTTCTACAAGATTTTGTACGTTGTGGCCTCTCTCAGATTTCGTTCACTTCCTGTCACTCTTTCTTAGCCCTCTGTACCCCAGGCACGCTGGCTTTTTTTCGTTTCCTTGAACAGGCCCAACTTTCTTCCTCATGGCCTTACACGTATTATTTCCCTCTGCTTGGAGTCTCCCCTTTTCTTTATGTCTCAGTTTAAATGTCACTTCCTCAGTTTGAGTGAGAGACCTCTTCTGACTCTATCCAAGTTAATGTGTCATTCCTGTCCATGCTGCCTGCATCTCATTAGGGTCCCTCAAAGCACTTTATTCTTTTATTTCATAGTATTCATTATAATTTACAATTATTTATTTGTTTATTGTGAAACTATTTATATTAGGAACCTTTACTGTAGAAATCATGGCTGTTTTCTCCGCTACTGAGTTGCAGGCATCCAGTTCATAGTAGGAGCTCAATATGTATTTTTAAGTGTAACCTTAACACACAGTATTAGATGTCCTTTAATAAGACATAAATTCTTCAGTGGCCTTCAGAATAAAGTCCAGATTTCTTAGGATGGCATACAAGGCCCTTTATGACCTGGTCCTTGCTCATCTCTCAACTTTATCTGTCACTGCTGGGTTATCTTTAACTTTAATATTGGTGCCTATGCACTCTCTGTTCCCTCTCCCTGAAATGCCCTGTAAATACAGTTTAAACTTCAGTTGTAATGAGCCTCATACTGAACTCTGACTCTGCAGAGTCAGCTCACTATTAAGTTAGGCTTACTACTAAAGACAAAATTATCCAGTGGCTTTGACCTGCTTTAGAGCAACTTAGGAGGGAGGGATTGTTTTGCCCTGAACTAAAATGAAATTGGTAGAAAACTGGTATTTGATTTGTTAGTAAAACTAGTTTGATTACATTTTGATGACCCTGGATTCTGAAACAGCAGTTGTTCACTGAGGGAAGCCTTGGAAATGATTTCATTCCATTTGGATATCCTGAGTTTCTCATGGCTTGTAAAATGATAGCATCCTTTTCCTTTAAGAACTTGTTTTCACAAAGTTTGTAGTGTTATTTATTGGTAGTGTAGACTAACTAGAGAGTAACTTAAGAAGGTCATTATATTTATATGTACATATAAAGTAATACCTTATTTGATTCATGTAATTCACATAATACTTTGACTTCAGCATTTGAATGCTCACAGTTCAGCAATAAGTAGTGAAGAATGGTGGTGGTTCCAGTGATTGTGGAGCCATTCTTCTAGTAAGGAACTCCAGATATAATATTTGTTCCTTCTCTCAGAGAAAGTTATTATCATCTAATAGCATCTTATAACATCTAAGTAGCAGTGGTAGTTAAGGGGTGTTAGTCTCTTTTTGAAAATGATCAAACTGAGACATAGACTTTGTGAATTATGCAGTCACTTGTGACATTAGAGCCAAACCTTTTATCTGAAAACAAAATAAAACTCTTTTGGTAACATAGTATGGGTTAATCCTTTATTTATTTATTTATTTAGGATTAATCCTTTTTATAAGAAAATTCAGGCCTTTTGGTAGATAGTAAAAAAGCTTTTCTTGTGTTAATCTCATGGTGTCAGTCAAGCTGTTGATTTCTGGTGGTTATTGTTTTACCAATTACTTAATTTTTTTCCATCTGTTCTCTTTAATACACTTAGTGAAATGCCCTTCTCTCCTCAACTGCCAACTCTCCTTTTTTCCAGTTTTGAGAAACAATTGACATACATCACTGTATAAGTTTAAGGCATGCAGCATGATGGTCAATTAACATATATTGTACCACAGTAGGTTCAGCTAACACATGTCTTATACATTTATTTCTCTAGTTGCAACTTCCAGCTCTGAACCTCCACCACTGTTCACCTAGCTCCTCACCTCTTCTTTGTGTCTCTTTGGCAGTGTGGGCTTTCTTGTCACAGCCTGATCACCCAGTGCTTTAACTATTGACCCTTTTCTCTGTTAGACTGTGTCATTCTGGAGGGTAGAGGTTGTATTTTTTATCACTATATCCCTGTATCCCTCTTCTGCTCCTAACCATCTCAACCTAGGATTTCAGTTTGTTGTTCTACAGACCCTAACCCTATCCTTTACTCTAGACCCTAGTACATAGAAGGTGCTAAATAAATGTTTGCTAATGGAAATTATTTTGCCTTAATCCTAAAACTTGTGTACTTTCAGACTCGTAAGAAACAAAAGGAAGATGTGGACGTTGTAGGAGGCAGTGATGGAGAAGGTGCCATTGGGCTCAGCAGTGACTCCAAGAGCCGGGAACAAATGATTAATGATAGAATAGGTTATAAACCCCAACCCAAGCCCAGCAATCGTTCATCTCAATTTGGAAGTTTTGAATTTTAGAGGAGGTGATTATTTTGCATGCTGGAGCCCTGGAATGGAGTAAAATGTTGGCAGAAGTGCAAACAAGATTTAGAGAATCAAGTGCTTGCTATCAAGCAGAATTTTTACCTCCTATAGAGAGAAATAATTTTGCATGAGATTACTATTGCTTAACATTCATTAAGCTGAAATCCAAACTCTAGTTTGTCTCTGGAAAATTTGACTGTACAAAACTTGTCTGATTTTTGTTTTTAAAAATAAATATATTTTTGGAAAACTGTGCAACATCCTTAATGAGGAATAATATACCACTGTTAACCCCCAGACTTTAAAAGGTAAGTGCTAGAAGAGGTAGCATAATTCATTTTTATTGAAAGACCCTAAAACTAAGCACAGAACCCTTTCAGTTGATCCTTGTCACTGACTTTCACTCACTTATTCAACCAATATTTATTTATTGAGTGTCTGTCATGTGCCAGGTACTATTCTAGTCACTTGGTAACATCAGTAAACAAAATCAAAGGTCCCTGCCCTTGTGGAGATTAGATTCTTGTGATTTTGTGTGAATTTGATCAAGTTGTACATTTCCAGAATCTGTTTATGTAATAGATTTGTAACTAGTTCGGGTATAATTTGGGGAAGCCAGGCAGTGGAGGCAAAATAATACTAGGAATGCTTCTGCAGTATTGCCATCATTTCTATTTTTCTTCCTTTCCCAGCTTGTCTAAGAATTTTTAGGGTAATTTAGAATCATGTCCTGTTTTTTTCTCTGTTACTTCAACTATAGTGAACCACCAACTGTGGTAGAAAGCAGCTCTGGAGTCCTTGGTTCTAAAGGGATCCTTAGTAGGATTTCACCCAGCTTTTCTGGGGTGGTTTTAAGTCTGGGTTCTAAGAATATGGGAGAAGCAGAGATAGAAGCGGGTATTAGTTTCCCTTCTTCCTCCAAACAATGTTACAAAACCTTTATTCTTCCACTTTTATCCAGAATCTTCAATTCTGTTATCTTACCGTCTTAAAAACACAGCAAGTCAGGCTCTAGACATTTGAGTTGTATTATCTTGTAGCTTGCAAAGGCCAATATGGAAGTGCAAATAAACAAAGAGAAAGAGAAGACTCTGCCTCAACCTCTGCCCCTATGACTTCCCAGCATGAATAGGCATAGAAGCATGAAGACATTGTGCTTTATTTCTTCATTGTATTTTTTTCCCATCCTTCCTAATAGCCAATTGTCAGAGAGCTGGGTGTGTAAGACACTGTACTGAGTGCTTTATGCAGATGATGTCATTTAATCTTTAACTCCTATGAGAATATTTTATCTTGATTTTAAAAGGTGAAACTAATGCTCAGCTATTAAGGGGTAGAGTTGAGACTGGAACCCAGGCAGACATTCTTTCTTTTTTTTAATAATTTATTTTGGTATCATTAATCTACATGTACAATATTATGGTTATTAAACTACCCCCTTCATCAGGTCCCCCCTACCAACCCCATTACAGTCACTGTCCCCATCAGCGTAATGAGATGCTATAGAATCACTACTTGTCTTCTCTGAGTTGTACAGCCCTCCCCGTGCCCCCCCAACATTACATCTGCCAATCGTAATGCCCCTTTTTCCCCCTTATCCCTCCCTTCCAGGCATTTCTGAACCCACACTTCCAAACTTTCTTGCTATGCTGCTTTCCTAGTCTCCCACTATTAGGTCTAAGAATGGAAGTTTTCATGGGTAGAATGAGAGGTTGCTGTTTCAGTTCTCAGAAAATGTTCATGCTATTTTATTTATAAAGAATGAGACAATTACAAGATTAGTAGATGAGATTATTGCAGCTGTAACTGAAATCAGATGCATTGATTCTGCATTTCCTAGGTCGTCCATGCTTATTTCTGGATTTCCCAAACTCTAAAGACTGGTCAAATGCTTGTGAAGAGATACAAGTCTTGTTCAAAAGAGCATACCTTTCCTTTTCCTGAAAGCTAGAGTAACAATAATCAGTAGATAATGAAATTTACTTAGTATGGCTTGGATGCCTATTATGTGCTGGGTGCTTTATACATATTGCTTCCAATTCAGAGGTAGTCTGCCTTTTTATAAATGAGTAAACTAAGGCTTTGGGATTATTATCTTAGTTATTAATTAATACCTTGCCAAAGTCTACACTTGTAGAAAGTGGTGAAGCCAGAATTCAAGCTCAGGCATGCAAGCCCGTGCTCATCATACCACAATTAAGAAGAGACTAGGGGTGGTGCCGAATGGCAAGATGCTCATCCTGGGAGTGGGGAGCTGAGAGGAGGGGCAAATACGTAACGCTAGTATTCTGGCATTACCAATGGGATAGGCAGGGCCAATGCTCATCTTGAGGCTCAGCAGTGAAGTTTCTAGAGACCCATCTCAGGGCCTCTTGCCTGACAGCATAAACTCAGGGAAGAGATTATGATATTAAAAGGTGGTTTTTAAATTCAGGAATCCTTGGCATGCTGAGACATTTGGAGCTTCAGGGAAGACCCTGTCTCGTGTACAAAAGATCACATAGATCTTCTGGCATGTACTAGCTTGTCACTTTAAATAAGAGGGGAGTGAGATGAAAACATAAAGGGATCATGCACCAGAAGATGAACAACTGAAAAACTGATGGTAATGGCCAGACTCTATGTGGACAGTGAAGAGACCACTGACTCTGAGATCACTCTGGGTAGAAAGACATATACAGAATCACAAAATCAAAATATTTATTTTGTTCTTTTGCACATGACACTGTTAAAACATTCCTACTACAGCAATATTGCTCTCCAGGAGCTTACAATCTAAAACAGTCAACATTAATTGTAGACCCAGTGATTAAGGCATTATATCAAATGCAGACTTTGTATCTTTAGACATTCTTCTGAAAGCGGCAGCTAGAGAGAGCAGGATCAAAACTAAATGATATGAAAATGTACCTCCTGCCCCTTCCCTTCCAGCTTCCGTAAGGAACCCCCTGTGGCTGGAACCCAAGACCAGTGACCCACAGCCTGAAAGGGAATTCCAGATAACTGGACCCTAGAAGTGAAGATCATCTCTAATTCCCTGGTGGATACAGAGGACTCCCTGTTTGTGAGCAATGGGAGACTGAGTGTTCCTCCAGCATAGATTCCTCCAGACAGCACCCAAGATTCTGTAACTCTGCGGATGGTCCTAAGTAGCCCTTTACCCAACTTTACAGAACCTCTCAGTGGGACAATTTCTCCTTAAGATGTGCTTAAGGTCTCTACCAAGTTTTACAACTTCTGCTTGGTATTTGCACCTACTGCATCGCAATGTCCTACTGCATCGGGAGGACTAGGGAGATTTAATAATCTAGGTATATGGGCTAGAAGACTGAAAGACAAAGGGAAAAGGAGAGCAGAATAAGGGGCCAAAGAAATGGGGATGCAGGCTTCTAACAGATGTGAACAGGGAAGGAGGAAAAAGTGAAATTTGGATCCAAAAGAACAAAGCAGTCAGGCACTAAATTTCAAATGAAAAGGGGTATAGAAATGAAAGTCAATGTGATAATTATTACAATTCAAGAGCTCAGAAAGATGGAATATAAGCTTTTAGTTTTTTTCTTCACTAACTTCTTCCTTGGCAACCTCCTCTAAGAATCACTGGAAGCCAGGTTTTTCATGAGACTCTACCTTGAACACCTCAAGACCTAACCCAAACTGATGTTTCAGTCTGTGAGTTCAGATTCATAGCACTTCATATTAACTGGACTTAATTTGTCTTACCTTACTGGTAAGGTCCTGTTCCTGAAAGGGTATTTCATAGCAGCTCATGTCAAGATTTTTCAAAAGCACCAGGGTCACTACTGAACATTGATTCTAATTTTATTTCTTACAGTTTTATTATTTCTTGGCTTATGAGACAATCACAGGTTACTTACACCTTACTGTTGGATTCTGTCAGTATTTGTCATTCATTCTGTTCTTGCCAAGTATCAGCACTACAAGGGGTTGTAATGAGAGAAAAGCACAAAAGTCCAGATGTTGATTCTTAGATTTTAACCTCAGTCCAGTAAGCTCATAACCCTCTCTTGGTTCAAAGCCATGGAAGTTCACATTCCTCACTCTCCAATATTTAACTGACACTGACCGAGAGAGTACAAACTTCAAAACCGTAACAGAGGCCAACCAGAGAGCTGTGTTTTGTCTCCTCTGTCCTGAGGCACAACTGGAGTCTAGCACCAAGGAGGGCAGGATTTAACAGACCAGCGCAGGAAGAGTCACTTTACAGAGGTAGTCTGGATTGGGAACAAAACTGCAGTAGACTAACAACCGACCAGAATAAAAGCCCATCTGATTCTTCATAGGAAAAGAGGTTTTGGCCACTTATGATATAATTAAGCCCCCAAGAGTAACAAAGATGGTCATGTGGAGGATGACCTGTATGGTATGGGCGTGGATGTTGGGGGCTGAGGATAATCTGGCTGTCAGCAGACTACACCCTAAGCCTCTTCAAAGAGAGGGCTAGGCTTTTGTCCTTCTGACCTGGGGCTGGCTGATTTACACTGCAGATCAAAGGTCTTTCTCAACCTTCAAGCTACTTTCAAGAAACCACAGATCTTGAAAAATAAAGACTAGTGGTTTCATACATGCTGATAAAAGTTACTTTGGCTACAGCTCTTTGTGCATGAATGCTCGGGCACACATATACACAGTTGGAGCTGAATAAGTGTTTGTGGAATGAATAAGCATTGACCAGCAGCATTTAGTATGTGAGTTAGGCCTAAACATACCATCTACCAATCAGCAACTCAAATTCCCATGCCCAGTACCAGGTAGCCCAGTCCACCAAGTGATACTCCCTTAGTTTAAAGCAGAGATTCTCAAAGTGCTGTTCCCCAACCATCAGCAGGAGCATCACCTGGGCACTTGCTAGACATGCCAATTTGGGGGCTCTGGGTTGAGGTCCAGCAACAACTGTAATTCCTTCAAGTGATTCTCATGCATGTTAAAGTTTGAAAACCACTGGTTTAGAGGCAGACACATGAAAACAATAGTGGGAGAAAATGACAACCTCTTGCTTCATTCAGCTGTGACAAACCACGGTACGAAGTAAAATGCCAATGGTTTTAAAGTACCTATTTCTGTTTCTCATATTGATTGTCATCCTTTTTTGACTGACAAGTCCATTCTAATCAAAATGATGAGTCAGCCACCCAAGAATGCACACTTCTGCAGGCTCCGGGCCTGTGTTTAGCTCAAACCACCCCTCTGCACACTACAAAGATTTCAGTGCAATACATCACACCTAGGGAAAGGCACAATGTATTTCCCACTCATTGAATTCAGAGACAGGAGCTTATAAGTTTGGGTTTTGGGTTTGTTGGGCAAGAATTTCCCTCAGCTGCCATTAATCCTGGCTGAAGTTAATCCCTTTCCATCACTGACCCAGGAAAAACCCACCAAATTCACATATTGTCTGTTAACAAAATAAAAACAAGACTAAAAAAGGAAGCAGGTTGATCAAGTCATTGAACAGAAAGCTAACTGATGACCGAGGAACACATAATTTGATCCAGGATGATGGGGGAGGAGAGGACATCTCACGGATGGCTTCACCTCAATAGAAATGAGAATCTCAGCTCATGAGGGAGAAAACAGGGAGGTTACCACTTTAGATCATATATTGTAAGGTAAACCTCTGTTGAGCAGGTGTGTGTGTGTGTCTCTGTCTAAGGAGATAAGGAGCAAGAAGGGAAGGTTGGAGTAGGAATCAAGTCTTCCAGTCTTGAATGCTTCCCGCTGCAATCAATAAGGCCACACCATGGAGGCTGATGTTAATGGCAATGCTCTGTGATGTCCACTACCACTGCCTTCTTCCAGCTGAAGAGAAAGTAGCCTGTGCCAGCCCCTGCTGCTACCGCAATGCAGAGGTACCCGTTGTAGGTCATGAAGATGAGCATGAGGAAGTAGCTGATGACCACCTGGATGATATGCAGCACTGTTTGCAGGAGGTGAGGAAAGCTCAGCATCTGCTGCCTGGGGAGTAAATAAGGACACAACAATCAGCACCCTAGTAGCGTTCGGGCCACTCTGCATATCAGGAGAAAGGGGGAACAGTCATAGTCATGAGCTCAGCTGGAAATGGACTCCTGCACAGCCACCCTCGCAATTCATGGGTACTTGTGTGTATGTGTGTTGTTTATTGGTCCCTACAAATGAGACATGACAAGTCTATCAGGTTAATTAGCATTGGCTGGGTACGT
This sequence comes from Smutsia gigantea, assembly GCA_032199065.1. Classification (NCBI taxonomy): domain Eukaryota; kingdom Metazoa; phylum Chordata; class Mammalia; order Pholidota; family Manidae; genus Smutsia; species Smutsia gigantea. The sequence goes on from JAVSCE010017477.1 coordinate 21,918, forward strand.
CGGCAGGAAGAACCCTCTTTTGGAAGGAAGGTGGAGGAAAGCAGACTTACCTCCCTCACTTACTTCCATCTTTGATCCTGAAAGGGAAGTCCTAAACCCACCCGAATGTATTTGCCTGAACATTTTCAGGCCTTGCACCGTTGCAAAGCTCACATTCTAAAACGATGGAAACAGAATTGAGGGTTGTGTAGTGCAGTATAAAGTACTGAATTAGGGATCAGGAGACCTGGCTATTTATCCCCTCTGTCACTTATTCTGTCACCTTCAGCAAGTCACCACCTGTTTGGGCCTCAGTAAGCTCATCAGTTTAATGGAGAATAAATAATACTGTACTCACTTGATAGCAGGATATATTGGTCTATAGGATTCCTTGAATTCCAATTTAGTTTGTTTTTTTGCTATCATTAATGTACAATTACATGAACAACCTTATGGTTACTGGACTCCCCCTATTATCAAATTCCCACCACATACCCCATTACAGTCACTGTCCATCAGCATAGTAAGATGCTATAGAATCACTACTTGTCTTCTCTGTGTTATACTGCCTTCCCCGTGTCCCCCCCCTGCACATTACACATTATATGTATTAATCATAATGCCCCTTTCCTTTTGGTAACTGTTAGTCCATTCATGGGTTCTGTGTCTGTTGCTGTTTTGTTCCTTCAGTTTTTTCTTTGTTCTTATACTCCACAGATGAGTGAAATCATTTGATACTTGTCTTTCTCTGCCTGGCTTATTTCACTGAGCATAATACCCTTTAGCTCCATCCATGTTGTTGCAAATGGTAGGATTTGTTTTCTTCTTATGGCTGAATAATATTCCATTGTGTATATGTACCACATCTTCTTTGTCCATTCATCTACTGATGGACACTTAGGTTGCTTCCATTTCTTGGCTATTGTAAATAGTGCTGCAATAAACATGGGGGTGCATCTGTCCTTTTCAAATTGGGCTGCTGCATTCTTAGGGTAAATTCCTAGGAGTGGAATTCCTGGGTCAAATGGTATTTCTATTTTGAGTTTTTTGAGGAACCTCCATACTGCTTTCCACAATGGTTGAACTAATTTGCATTCCCACCAGCAGTGTAGGAGGGTTCCCCTTTCTCCACATCCTCGCCAACATTTGTTCTTGTTTGTCTTTTGGATGGTGGCCACCCTAACTGGTGTGAGGTGATATCTCATTATGGTTTTAATTTGCATTTCTCTGATGATTAGGGATGTGGAGCATCTTTTCATGTGTCTGTTGGCCATCTGAATTTCGTCTTTGGAGAAGTGTCTGTTCAGCTACTCTGCCCATTTTTTAACTGGCTTATTTGCTTTTTGTTTGTTGAGGTGCGTGAGCTCTTTATATAATTTGGATGTGATTTAGTTTTAAGACCTACATTTCTACTAAAACCGAATCTCAAAAAGTATTTGCCAATCTGGATCACCATCGAAATACTTTCTTAGATGGAATACAAACATGTGTACAGTCTTATATTATATTGTATGGACTAGAGCTGGGTTGGTAGAACTTTTTATAGAAGGAAATAAATTGTATTCTGCCATTCTTCTATACCCTGACCTGAATTTTTTATTTCTTATTATTTTGGCAATTATTAAAAAAGAAGGTGAGAAATTCCTTACCTTCTTCGAAAGTGACAATACTTATAATTTGGGACAAACAACCATGTTTGCAGGAGGCTTCCTAGCATTCCTCCTTTGGCTTGCTTATGACCTACAACAACTCCAAGCTTCTGAAGAGTTCTGATCAAGGTCATATGGAATTACTAACTCAAGAAGAGGGCTGTTGCTAATAAAATAGCTGTTTTGCTGTTTAACTAACCCAGTTCTTCAGAACTTCCATCTAGATATGTTCAATCTTCTTACCCAACAGTTTTGTGTGTCTCCATAAGGATGGTTCCATTTGGCCCTGGGACAGGCATGGAATTATAGCGAATGCTGACTTGTGACTTGCGCAGCAGGCTCTCTCGGGCTATCTTGAGTCCTTCGTAGAACATTGCTAGTAAGAACACTGCCACAAATGCTCCAGCCATTTCTAAGTAGGGAAGGAAAAGATGGGGATACTGTCAAACATGCCAAATCATTAGCTGGTGTGCTGTCCAAGCTAGAAAGACAACATAGCAAAAGTGCTACTCTCAATTTCTCAATACATTATATTGTTGCCTCTTCACTTACTGTTGGAAGAGAACAAAGATGGGGTTAGTGAAAACCATTGCCTCCACTGAAGAACTTAGTCATTTTCTGATTATGATACAAAAAAAAAAATCTGAACAACCTTTTGGTCTGGCTGCTTGATGCCATTAAGTTAGCTTATTACATTGAAACATACGATGTAGAATATGCAAAAGGAGAATAAAACAATATTTTAATTTGCTGACTATATTTCTTGAATAGACATTTCAATTCTAAGTCTCACAATGTGACGTGCTGGTAATGATATGAATGTATTCCCGTTGCTGATTTCATACACTACCTGAACTAAATGCTCCCTTTCTTCTAAAACAAATTGAGTTTGTGCATCCAAAGATATACTTAAGGAAGTCCAACCAACTATTGAGCTTGTGCAATTTACATTTAAGGTACATTAACTCAACACTATAGACACAAAGATATGGATGATTAGTTACCCAAAAACTAGGACTGACCCTAAGATGAGTCATGCCTAGAATCAGAAATGATGTAGACCACAGTAGGTAGGTCTAGAAGGTTTGTGTCCCTGACCTAGCTCTGACATACTAACTCTGTGTGATTTAGGGCTAATCATTTCACTGCTTGAGGTTTAATTTGTCTATACAATGGAAGGACTGTACTACATCAATAGTTTTTAACCTAGTGTTATTTTGTAGTATGTATATATATAAAATGCTTCTTATGTCATTTGAACTTGAGTACAGTTTTACGTTCATGACCAATACATTATCACACAAGGAAGCACTCTGGCAAAGGAAATAAGGAAATGGATTGCAAAAGACTTCTATCTAGTATCTAAATTATTCTTCAGAAACTCTAAAATATACAAATGTTATTTAAGGGAGGCTTATGATAGGACCAAAATAAGCACTGTGTAGCCTCACCTTCTAGGTAGGAAATATGAAGCAAAATGATTATATATTATAACCATAATGACTTGGTAATTATGGCAGAAAGAGGTGTTGGGTTTCCAGACTCTGTCATTGTCTCTCACGTGCCACCTTCAAACACCACCTGATGGCTTACTCACCTCCAGCAGTATTGATCACCAAAGCAGAAAACAATAGCTCCACATTCTTAAAGCCAAAATAGAAGGTCATTTGCTGCCAGAAACCAAAACAAGTCAATTAGAGATGACTGAGGGTTTTAAATGAGAGTTTCAGGTTTTAAAGAAGCTTAAATCATTTAAAAGTAGCAGATCTGGATAATAAGAGACATTCACTTTGGTGGGAGGCTTTCTTTTTAGTAGTTTTAGCATTACTGACACAGGCGCTCTCCGCAAAAACTCTCCTTTGCTCCCCCCACCCCCATCAACTTTTATCTTTTTTTTTTTCTCTTTTCTATACAAAGGAGAAAGACTAGAACTTAATTCAAAAAAAGGTTCATTTTAAAAGAAAGGAATACAGAAGAACCCTAGAAATCTCAGTTCTGGTATGGCACTGAAATTAGCCTGTCACATAGTCTTAGACAAGACTCTTGACTTGTCTGCTTGGCCTTGGTTTTCCCTTTTTGGTAAACTGACCTGTACAGATACTATCCTCCCAGTCCCAAAATTTGATTATTTCTATTATCCAAGTAGATGGGAGAGGGCCTGGGCTGCCTCCCCTGTGGTACTCACCATCATCATCATGTCATCCTTTCCATGGGAGTGGGGAGCTGCAGTGGTATTGCTGTGGTCCACAGAGGTCATCCCCATGTGGTGGGAATGGTTCATTTTTCCAGAAAAAGTTGAGAGTCAGAAGAAGATCCTTTAAAGAAAAACAATTATATGTAATAACTTAGGGATATAAAATCTTGGTTCTTGATAAAATGCTTTGTCTATGTGGGATTTTATCCAATGAATGAATGCTCTCCTAGCATCTTTACCCAGCATTATTTTTCATAATCTACAGATGGAGAGATAAGTAACTGTGCTGATAGGGATCACTTTTAGAGATTGTGGCAAAAGGGATTCACACTAAGGTTTTTAGAAACCTTATTCTGCAGAATGATTCCTTTAAAAGATATGTTCAATGTATGCTCAAATTTAAATACAAGATAAGGAGAAGAAAAGTAGGTTCTTTGGGTTGCAGGAAACAGACAATTTGTAATAATGGACAAACTGATGCCATTAATGAAATTTAACTACCCTACTAGAGGGTATTATGCTCAGTGAAATAAGCCAAGCTGAAAAAGACAAGTATCAAATGATTTCACTCATATGTGGAGTATAAGAAGAAAGAAAAAACTGAAGGAACAAAACAGCAGCAGACTCACAGAACCCAAGAATGGACTAATAGTTACCAAGGGAAAGGGACTAATAGTTACCAATGGGTGGGAAGGGAGGGACAAGTGGGAAAAAGGGGCATTACGATTAGCAGATGTAATGTTGGGGGGGCACAGGGAGGGCTGTACAACTCAGAGAAGACAAGTAGTGATTCTATAGCATCTCACTACACTGATGGACAGTGACTGTAATGGGGTTGGGGGGGGGACCTGATGAAGGCGGTAGTTTAATAACCATAATATTGCACATGTAATTGTAGATTAATGATACCAAAATAAATGATAAAAAAAGAAATTTAACTGCTCTAAGGTTTTCTAATCATAAATGTCAGCCAGTCGATAAAAACCAAGTACTGCAGATAATTCATTCACCTAATTGGACAGCCTATGTTCAATCAGGATATTAAGAATACGTTCTCACATAAAGGACAACCAGCCATCATCTAATTGAAACTTCAAGAAAAGATCCATTGCTGCCCTAGGCAAGCAGTGTGCTCAGAATTTAGATACAATTACAATCCTAGCAGGGCATTAGAGCTAAGAACACTGAAAACTAGGTATGAACTGCATATTTTATATTAAATTAAGTCTAGACAGCTGTATATTCAGCCTTGTATCTCTACCACCACATCACTGCTTTACTGCAAAAGTCCATCTGGGACATAAAAGCAAGGAGCAAAAAAAAAAACTGTTGCTGGGGTGGGGAAGCTGAAGATGTAGAGAGGGAGGTGTTGGTGGATTCTCTTTATGTGTCCCTCAACTTCAAGTTTGAGGTAGAGCAGGGATATGATACAAGCATCATGGTTAATTTTTCCTGCCTATGATGAAAAATGACAAGACACAAATAGTATAGTAAGAACAGAAGGGACTCCACCTTAAGGCTAAGATTCCATTTTAAAAACCAAGGAATCAGGAGGTAATATTCCTAACATATTTTATGGTAATTAGCCAACAACCGACCCTATCTTAAGGCAGGGCAAGCAGTCCAAAATGATATGTTTCCACTGCTTGAGGGTAAACACTATCTTGGAGAAGAACAGGATCAATAAATTTCTTGTGTTAAGTTTATCTTACTGAATATCTAGGAATAACTATGGATGATGACCTAATATCTCCCACAGATCATGAGACCACATATCAAGCCTATGCCCCCTAGCCCTCTGCCACATTCTTGAAATCCTTAAAAGATAGAATCCTAAGCCTGTAAGTGCATTTCCTCTCTGAGGTTGCCCACACTTCCCTTTCTTTGAGTGTATACTTTGCCTTAACTAAAGCCTTCTCCCTCCTAAACTTACTGCATTTTGTCTCTGTGCTCTTTCAGTAGTAAGCATCTTTATTACTTTGCTATTTTATTCAATTTTCTAGACTTAAACACTAGTCTCTCTCTTTGTTGTACTTTAGACAAGTAGGAAAAGGCTACTGAGATATCTGATTTGGGCTTCCAAGTTCCCATCACCTAGGTGACCCAGTGAGGACTGCAGCTGTATGCTCATGCTCTTTAATAGCATGCCTGAAAATCTCCTTTCTTTGCCTTTGGAAAGTTCTCAGACATAATCTCATACCATCTAGTGCTCTGTGGTTCCCCCAAATCCTGGAGTGGTAGGGGTGAATCCACGCCATGCAGATTCGAGAAGACATTGGACACCAGGTGACCCTGGCTTCAGGAGTTGGCAAGGGATTTGCCCTACACCGAGCAGGAGTTCAATGAGCTTCCCTTTCCTCCCTCTGTTCTTCCTTGCTATCTACTGCACATCTGCTGCTACTCTCGTGTTAATGAATTCCTTCCTAACCTACCTACTACACTCTGTTCAAGAATTCTTTCTCAATCAGAGTCAAGAACCCCGGCCCCAGTGCGCAGGGAGAGACCTCCCCAGATGCAGCTGCCCAGCTGCCCGACAAGTTCATGGAGGAAAGAGTGCTTTAGAATTCCAAGTCAGGATTTCACTCATCCGTGGAGTATTAAGAACAAAGAAAAAAATGAAGGTACAAAACAGCAGCAGACTCACAGAACCCAAGAATGGACTACCAGTTACCAAAGGGACTGGGACTGGGGAAGATGGGTGGGAAGGGAAGGATAAGGGGGAAAAAGGGGTATTACGATTAGTACACATAATGTGGGGGGGGGCGGGATACGGGGAAGACAGTATAACACAGAGAAGACAAGTAGCGATTCTATAGCATCTTACTATACTGATGGACATCTTACTACACTGATGTGACTGTAATGGGGTATGTGGTGGGAACTTGATAATAGGGGGAGTCTAGTAACCATAATGTTGCTCATGTAATTGTACAGTAATAATACCAAAAGAAAAAAAAAGGAAATTCCAAGTCAGTATTCATATTCATGAATGTGCCTGAGTGTGCCTTGTTATTCATTTAATCACTAAATATTTATCAAACTCTACTATGTACCAAGCTCTTAACTAAGTGCTAGTAATTCAAAGGGAATAAGACAAACAAGCTACCCAATGGAGAAAGATACAATAAACAGAACAATTTCATGGTGTGATTAGTGCTGCAAAGGAAATTAACAGGGTACTATGGTAGCAGTACTAAGAGGTGGAGAAGAGGCATACTTTAGATAGGAAATCTATATAGATTCATGGAGTCACATATGTCTAACTCAAAAGCACAAATATTCAGCCATCTATTTCCCCCTCTTCAACTTCCATCCTATGATTCTATGACAGCAAGCTTAGGAAATATGCTCTTATCTCCAGCAAAGTACAAGTGCTAGTTAGAGATAATCAAAATTGAACTTTGAATTTAAGTAATTTTCATGCCAGACATTATATTACTTTATAATTACAGAGCTTGACACTCTGGTATTATAGAGACTAGATTGGATGTACAAAGAGATATATAAGAAGATCTTTGTCCACAAAGTTTTTATAGTAAACAGTAAAAAATAGAATACACACAAACGTAATCATCAAGGGAGCACACACAGTTTCAGTGATAAGACAAATGGTAAGTGGGAGGCAGTTTTCAGGTAGAGAACCATGGAAAGGATGGAGAGATCACTGGTATCTGATTTTGAGCCAAACAAATTGAGTGAAATAAGAATGAAAACACTTTTGCCAGCCAGGAAGACTGATAACATCTCCTCATAAAGGGACTGAAGTGTAAGTGATAAATTTTGTTCTCTTCCAATTACAGTCTGGAAAGTGATTAGAGTGTAAGAAAACTATGAAGGATAACTTCATTCCATACTGTCAGCCTGAATTCTGGCCATTGATTCACTGAGATTTGTAGAGTTGCCCTCTGGTGAAAGAGATTGCGGGAGCTACAGAGAGACTTTCTTCAAGGACCTTCAAGACTAAAAGCTAGAAGGGGAAACTGAACAGACAATAATTTTCATTTTGGGGCAAAAGATGACATGTAAAGGATAGTTTAAAAAGTAAGAACATAGCACCAACAAACTAAGATTTATACCCTTGATTTCTTTGATGAACTTTTACATATTCCTTCCATCAACATTTTTTGAAGAGTCACAGGCTCCTAAATGTTCAGGTGCCTCATTACCAATTAAAGACACCTACTCAATGAAGCTATGCAATCAAATCTCTTCAGGCATATCAGTGACTCAGTAGTTCATTCATCCAAATGTCAAGAATGCCTTTCAAAGTATGCATCTGTTTTGGGGCACCATCTTTGTAGAATACATTTCACATTCAAACATACTAGGAAATAGAGCAGCAATAGACTCAACTTCCTCTCACGGACAGTGGACAAAGGATTTCTTGTAGTGGAATCCTATGCAAGTCTTGCTTAATGGTATATGAACAGACAGATGCAAATCTGGTGGAAATTAGCATTCAAGCATACACTGTAGGCACAAATTCAAACCAATCCTGGCACTAAAAGTCTTGTTCTCAGAAAAATCACATGGGAATATGCCAAATGCAGATGTTATCAAAAAAGGAAAAACTTAAGAAATTTATCATTAAAGCATAATAAATAAAAGCAATTATACTTTCTCTTTCTATTTGACTTTCCAGAATTTGCCATATATATTTAGATACCTCATATTCTAAAGCAATCAAATACACCCAATCCATTCTTTCTAGAGAGGAATTCTATGACAGAAGGCAAATTAGTGTTAGTCTGTTTCCTCCAATAGCTTTAATATAAAAAGATCCAAGTTCAGCTTTTTCCAGAATAAAAATGGGTATTGAAGTATGACTAAATCAAAGAACAGTGACATACCAATGCTGTTTACCATCTCAATTTGTAATCTTAAAGAAAACTGTTTAATCATGAGCTGTGTTATTTTGTCTTTGGTTTATTCAATCTTCTCTAAAGGCCACAGCCAGCTTTACCTACTTGCTCTCCAGGAACTTTTTTCTCTAATCTTAGCTCCACCCCACTGTCTCTTTCTAAGAATTGGGTTCAAGGTCCACAAAGTAGCTGGACTATACTTTTATGGAATCAAGTTTCTTGATTTGTAAAGCAATTACAAATCATGGAACTTCTGTAAGAGTTAGTAATGATGAGTGATAGGTGGAACCTTCACAAAATTTCTGTATTTACTGATTCATTGGATTTCTGGTTTTAGGACAGTCTATGTGTATATTTCCAGGCTAACACTCCCGTTCTTGTTTAAAATCTCCACCATTCATTTTTCTTCTTCAACACCATCAAATTAACAAATGATTTATAAAGAAGAGTATCAGCAACAAAAAAACCCTGAATATGTAACTCAAGAACAACTGAAAAATAACAAAAACAAATCTTAGGATTTCTAAGTTTCTAGCTATAATAAAATCCACCTATACTATTTTACTTACCAAGCTGAATTTATAACTTGGTGGAAAGATTAGGAATACTGTACTTTCCACTTACATTTTTTCCAATTCAGGCAAAATAGAAAAATCTGTTTTTTCTAATAGAATTCAAGAGGGACTCATATTGAAGACACACATTCGTATTAGATAATAGGGTGACAAGCTCAACTACATAGCTGGAAAATTCTGTTAAAGAATTTGAAAAGTGCTCTGATTATATGACTTGAGATGATTACTTAGCCTCTCTGCAGCTGGTTCCAGGCCAGTAGAAGTTGGAGGTCTGTTGGGGGGAATAAATGAGATGCTGGAGCAAGTAGCAAAGCACCTAACAAATGGCAGCTATTATTATTATGTGGAATATGAGGGGATAAAATACCATAGATGGGGAAAAATCCAATGAGTGAATGTTGTGAGAGAGGATGTAATCCAAATATTAGCTTTCTGTTAGCTTCCTTCCTGTAAAGTATTCTAGCCAAGACCACCTTCAAGCCTCTTTCTGCCTATCCTGTCTCCTGAGACTACCAAGTTGCTATCAACACTCATGTGAATAGTTCATAACAGTTTCTTCTCCTAGCATAGAAAACTTCCTGTATCTTTAAGGAAATGTAAGAGAAATGATCTAGGAATTGACTATAGAAAAAATTAAACATGAATTTCTATGGAATTAAGTTCATATAAAGCAGTTAAATTATTTCTCAGGAAGCCTTTACACCATTCAGTTTCTAGGGAACATTTATCTTATCTTCAGTTGGGTACCTGATGTTGTCTATATGCCAACTTGTTTCTATTGCCTTGAATACTATTAGATATGAAAAATGAAATGGCACATTCTACACTGAATGTCATATAGCTCTGCATTTCTGTTTTCTCCTGTTTAGTAAGTATTGTGCAGTATTTATATAAATTGGTTTCAAAACTTCCTTGTATTCCAGGGTCTAATTCTTTCCAGTCTACTTCTGAGGATCATCGAAAACGTTTCCTTTATTTCTGCCCATCTCCTACCCTCCACTCCCAACACAGGCAGAAACATTGTAAAGCTTACCTAGATGGCCAGATTCTTTGCAAAATCTAGCACCTGTAGCAAAATAAACAGGAATTTATGGACAGAAGTTAGGAAATTAGGAAAGAAAGCCCATTCTGAGTCTTAGCATTGACCTTACTTCTGACAGGTTTAGTTTTAACTTCAGATTCTCTTATTTTCCTGGCATTGCACAACGATGGGTAAGAAACAATAACCCATAGGGACAATGGACATTAAACCCCACAAAAAGTACACAGAAGTGGTCATACATCTGCCACATGGTCCCTCTTCCAGCTCAGACAGATTAATCTAGAGCCTCAGTTCTTTTGAAGACTGCCTACAGTCTTTCCTGACTTCCATGACATGGATGATAAGGAAGAAAGTCTTTATTCTTAAAAAAAAAAAAAAATATATATATATATATATATATATATATTTTAGTATTGTTAATGTACAATCCCTTGAACAACATTATGGTTACTAGACCCCCTATTATAAAGTCCCCACCACATACCCCACTACAGTCACTGTCCATCAGCGTTGTAAAATGCTATAGAATCATTACTTATCTTCTCTATAAATACTGCCTTTCCCGTTCCCCCACTGCTGAATTATGTGTGCTAATCGTAAGGCCCTTTTGCCCTTTATCACTCCCTTCCCACCCATCCCCCCCAGTCCCTTTCCGTTTGGTAACTGTTAGTCCATTATTGGGTTCTGTGAGTCTGCTCCTGTTTTGTTCCTTCAGTTTTTCTTTGTTCGTATACTCCACAGATGAGTGAAATAATTTGATACTTGTCTTTCTCAGCCTGGCTTATTTCACTGAGCATAATACCCTCTAGCTCCATCCATATTGTTGCAAATGGTAGGATTTGTTTTCTTCTTATGGCTGAATAATATTCCACTGTGTATATGTACCACTTCATTTTTATCCATTCATCTACTGATGGACACTTAGGTTGCTTCCATTTCTTGGCTATTATAAATTAAATAGTGCTGCAATAAACATAGGGGTGCATGTATCCTTTTCAAACTGGGCTCCTGCATTCTTAGGGTAAATTCCTAGGAGTGGAATTCCTGGGTCAAATGGTATTTCTATTTTGAGTTTTTTGAGGAACCTCCATACTGCTTTCCACAATGGTTGAACTAATTTGCAGTCCCACCAGCAGTGTAGGAGGGTTCCCTTTTCTCCACATCCTCGCCAACATTTGTTGTCGTTTGTGTTTTGGATGTTGGCCATCCTCACTGGTGTGAGGTGATATCTCATTGTGGTTTTAATTTGCATTTCTCTGATGATTAGCGATGTGGAGCATCTTTTCATGTGCCTGTTGGCCATCTGAATTTCTTCTTTGGAGAAGTGTCTGTTCAGCTCCTCTGCCCATTTTTTAATTGGCTTATTTACTTTTTGTTTGTTGAGGTGCATGAGCTCTTTATATATTTTGGATGTCAACCCCTTATCGGATATGTCATTTATGAATATATTCTCCCATACTGAAGGATGTCTTTTTGTGCTTCTGATAGTGTCCTTTGCTGTACAGAAGATTTTTAGTTTGATATAGTCCCACTGGTTCATTTTTGCTTTTGTTTCTCTTGCCCAGGGAGATATGTTCATGAAGAAGTTGCTCATGCTTATGTCCAAGAGATTTTTGCCTATATTTTTTTCTAAGAGTTTTTTGGTTTCATGACTTATATTCAGGTCTTTGATCCATTTTGAATTTACTTTTGTGGATGGGGTTAGACAGTGATCCAGTTTCATTCTCTTACATGTCGCTGTCCAGTTTTGCCAACACCAGCTGTTGAAGAGGCTATCATTTTCCCACTGTATATCCATGGCTCCTTTATCGTATATTAATTGACCATATATGCTTGGGTTTATATCTGGGCTTTCTATTCTGTTCCACTGGTCTATGGGTCTGTTCTTGTGCCAGTACCAAATTGTCTTGATTACTGTGGTTTTGTAGTAGAGGTTGAAATAAGGGAGTGTAATTCCTCCTGCTTTACTCTTACTTCTCAGGATTGCTTAGGCTATTCAGGGTCCTTTGTGGTTCCATATGAATTTTAGAACTATTTGCTCTAGTTCATTGAAGAATGCTGTTGGTATTTTGATAGGGATTGCACTGAATCTGCAGATTGCTTTAGGCAGGATGGCCATTTTGACAATATTAATTCTTCCTAGCCAACAGCATGGTATGAATTTTCATTTATTCGTGTCCTTTTAATTTCTCTTAAGAGTGTCTTGTAGTTTTAAGGGTATAGGTCTTTCACTTCCTTGGTTAGGTTTATTCTTAGGTATTTTATTCTTTTGGATGCGTTTGTGAATGGAATTGTTTTCCTGATTTCTCTCTCTGCTAGGTCACCGTTAGTGTATAGGAATGCAACAAATTTCTGTGTATTAATTTTGTACCCTGCAACTTTGCTGAATTCAGATATTTTTTGGAATGGATTCTTTAGGGTTTTTTATGTACACTATCATGTCATCTACAAACAGGGACAGTTTGACTTCTTCCTTACCAATCTGCATGCCTTTTATTTCTTTGTGTTGTCTGATTGCTGTGGCTAGGACATTCAGTATTATGTAGAATAAAAGTGGGGAGAGTGGGCATCCTTGTCTTGTTCCCGATCTTAAAGGAAAAGCTTTCAGCTTCTCGCTGTTAAGTATAATGTTGGCTGTGGGTTTGTCATATATGGCCTTTATTATATTGAGGTACTTGCCCTCTATACCCATTTTGTTGAGAGTTTTTATTATGAACGGATGTTGAATTTTGTCGAATGCTTTTTCAGCATCTATGGAGATGATCATGGGGTTTTTGTCCTTCTTTTGGTTGATGTAGTGGATGATGTTGATGGATTTTCGAATGTTGTACCATCCTTGCATCCCTGGGATGAATCCCACTTGATCATGATGGATGATCTTTTTGATGTATTTTTGAATTCGGTTTGCTAATATTTTGTTGAGTATTTTTGCATCTATGCTCATCAGGGATATTGGTCTGTAATTTTCTTTCTTTGTGGTGTCTTTGGCTGGTTTTGCTTTAGAGTGATGTTGGTCTCGTAGAATGAGTTTGAGAGTATTCTCTCCTCTTCTACTTTTTGGAAAACTTTAAGGAGGATGCGTATTAGGTCTTCACTAAATGTTTGATAAAATTCAGCAGTGAAACCATCTGGTCCAGGTTTTTGCTCTTAGGTAGTTTTTTGATTACCAATTCAATTTCTTTGCTGGTAATTAGTCTATTCAGATTTTCTGTTTCTTCCTGGGTCAGCCTTGGAAGGTTGTATTTTTCTAGAAATTGTCCATTTCTTCTAGGTTTTCCAGTTTGTTACCATACAATTTTTCATACTATTCTCTCATAATTCTTTGTATTTCTGTGGTGTCTGTAGTGCTTTTCTCTTTCTCATTTCTAATTCTGTTTATGTGTGTAGATTCTCTTTCTTTCTTGATTAGTCTGGCTAAGGGTTTATCTATTTTGTTTATTTTCTCGAAGAACCAGCTCCTGCTTTCATTGATCCCTTCTATTGTTTTATTCTTCTCAATTTTTTTACTTCTTCTTTAATCTTTATTATGTCCCTCCTTCTACTGACCTTGGGTCTCATTTGTTGTTCTTTTTCTAGTTTCATTAATTGTGAATTTAGACTGTTCATTTGGGATTGTTCTTCTTTCCTGAGGTAGGCCTGTATTGTAATATATTTCCCTCTTAGCACGGCCTTCGCTGCGTCCCACAGATTTTGCGGTGTTGAATTATTGTTGTCATTTGTCTCCATGTATTGCTTGATATCTGTTTTTACTTGGTCATTGATCCATTGATTATTTAGGAGCATGTTATAAAGCCTCCATGTGTTGGTGGGCTTTTTCAATTTCTTTGTGTAATTTATTTCTAGTTTCATACCTTTGTGATCTAAGAAGCTGGTTGGTACAATCTCAGTCTTTTTTAATTTACTGAGGTTCTTTTTGTGGCCTAGTATATGATCTATTCTTGAAAATGTTCCATGTGCACTTGAGAAGAATGTGTATCCTGTTGCTTTTGATGGAGTGTTCTGTGGATGTCTGTTAGGTCCATCTGTTCTAATATATTGTTTGGTGCCTCTGTCTCTTTATTTATTTTGTCTGGTTTATCTGGCCTTTGGAGTGACTGGTGTGCTGAAGTCTCCTAAAATGAATGCATTGCATTCTATTTCCCCCTTTAATTCTGTTAGTATTTCTTTCACATATGTAGGTGATCCTGTGTTGGGTGCATAGATATTTATAATAGTTATATACTCTTGTTGGACTGACCCTTTTATCATTATGTATTGTCCTTTGTCTCTTGTGACTTCTTTGTTTTGAAGTCTATTTTGTCTGATACAAGTACTACAACTCCTGCTTTTTTCTCACTATTAGTTGCATGAAGTATCTTTTTCCATCTCTTTACTTTCAGTCTGTGTATGTCTTTGGGTTTGAAGTGAGTCTCTTGTAGGCAGCATATAGATGGGTCTTGTTTTTTTATCCATTCAGTAACTCTATGTCTTTTGATTTGTGCATTCAGACCATTTACATTTAGCGTGATTATCGATAGGTATGTACTTAGTGACATTGCAAGCTTTAGGTTCGTGGCTACCAAAGGTTCAAGGGTAATTCCCTTACTATCTAACAGTCTAATTTAACTCACTTTGTATGCTATTACAAACATAACCTCAAGTTTTTTTTTCCTCCTTTTTCTTCCTCCTCCATTCTTTGTATGTTATGAATCATATTCTGTACTCTTTGTCTATCCCTTGGGTGACATCTATTTAGCCTTAGGAAAACTTCCATCTATAGGAGTCTCTCCAAAATGCACTGTAGAGGTGTTTTGTGGGAAGTAAATTCTATCAGCCTTTGCTTATCTGAAAATTGTTTAATCTCTCCTTCAAATTTAAATGATAACCTTGCCAGGTAGAGTATTCTTGGTTGAGGTCCTTCTGCTTCATTGAATTAAATATATCATGCCACTCCCTTCTGGCCTGTAAGGTTTCTGTTAAGAAATCTGATGATAGCCTGATGGGTTTTCCTTTGTATGTGATCTTTTTTCTCCCTCTAGCTGCTTTTAAAAGTCTGTCTTTATCCTTGGTCTTTGCCATTTTCATTATTATATGTCTTGATGTTGTCTTCCTTGGGTCCCTTGTTTTGGGAGATCTGTACACCTCCGTGGCTTGAGAGACTATCTCCTTCCCCAGATTGGGGAAGTTTTCAGCAATTACCTCCTCTATAACACTTTCTATCCCTTTTTCTCTCTCTTCTTCTTCTGGTACCCCTATAATGCGACTATTGTTCCATTTGGATTGGTCACACAGTTCTGTCAATATTCTTGCATTCTTAGAGATTCTTTTTTCTCTCTGTGCCTCAGCTTCTTTGTATTCCTCTTCTCTAATTTCTATTCCATTTACTGTCTCTTCTACTACATCTAATCTGTTTTTAAGTCCCTCCATTGTATGTTTCATTTCAGATATGGAATTTCTTAATGATTGAATATTCGACTTAAATTCGTTTCTGAGTTCTTGAATATTTTTCTGTACTTCCATAACATGTTTATAATTTTTATTTTGAACTCTCTTTCAGGAAGATCAGTGAGTTCATTTTCATTTGGCCCTTTTTCTGGGGTTTGTAGATTTTGGTCTGAACCATGTTCTTTTGACGTTTCATACTTCCGTGTGGTGCCCACTAGTGCGCAGAAACTCCAGTCTCTGGAGCTGCTCAGCCCCTAGAGTGAGGTTGGGGGTCGTAGGGGAGCAGAGCTGGTGCCCGGGGGGAGGAAAGATCTGTTTTCTGATTCCCGTCTGCGGTGGTGTCTCCAGTGTCAGAGCTAGTGGGCCAAGCACACATGTGTAAGCCTCTGTGCTTTGTGTCTCTAGCTGTTGTAGTCGGGGCCTCCTCTGGCTGGCCTGACGCCAGCGCAGTTACTGCCGGTTTGCGAGCAGGTGCTAGCAGGCCAGGAGGAAGGCTCGCAGGCTCTGTGTCACAGTGGGGGTCCTCGGAGCTGAGTAGGCAGCCAGGGGGATGGAGCACCTGAAGCTCCTCTATGTTCCTAACCCGCTGGGCACAGCATGCCCAGACAACCTTGTCCAGCTCTCCCTTCTCCCGTGCAGCAAGCTCCATGCAAACCCCGTCCCTTCAGCAGCCGTCTCACTGCTAGGAAGCCTCTCAGACCACCCAGCCTTCCTCTGACACAGAGTGGCCGGGTGTGGATCCTGTCCTCCACAAACGGCTGGAATGTCAGTCTCCCAGGCCCTCCACGCGTCCAAGCTCCCCAATGTCCAGAGAACCACACCATATAGGCTTCCGCTCACAAAGCAGATCTCCAGGGCTAGGTTGTTCAGCAGTCCCAGGCTTCCACCCCCTCCCCACTCTTGTTTCTCTTCCTCCTGCCAGTGAGCTGGGGTAGGGGAAGGGCTTGGGTCCCGCCAGATGAAGACTTTCGTTAGTTACCCTGTTTCCTGAGGTCTGCTCTGTTTGTGAGGTCTCTATGCAGTCTGGTTCAGCCTTTTTTCTTCTTGCTGTTTTAGGGTTAGTTGTATTAATTAACTATATTTTTGTACTATTTGTGGTTTTGGGAGGAGTTCTCTGTGTCACCTCTCATGCTGCCATCTTGAATCCCCCCGAAAGTTTTTATTCTTAAAACGATTAGGGTCATGTTCCTTTTAAGATTTGTAAAAACATTAAACAAAGAGAAATGCATCTAGTTGTTCCTGTGCTTTCTACAGCCATTATTTATGATTGATGACTCATCAGCTTTTGGCAAGCACAGATGTGAGATTCAAGGTCAAACACAATGTTCTATCATAAATAGGGATTAATGTTATGGAGTGTAGTCACATGATTAAGCAATCAGTTTAAGTGGACTAATCCTAATCCTGCCTTTGATAACTTCTACAGGTCACTAGATATCCTGAGTAATGGCTCTGGCTTTGTTTCAAGTGCCCCTATAAGTGAACTTTAAAATTCTCTTGATGGCTTTATGAATTATACACTTAGGTTGTCTTTTGGGGAGGGAGGTGGTAAAGGGGATGTAGGAGTGAAGGGGAGACCTTGATATATTGCAATAATACACGGGGCATAGGTATCTCTCCATAACTTGGCATTCAGGTCAGTATACTGGTGTTTGGAAAAAACAGCTCTCAGTAGGGAGGGAGAAATACAATTTGATAAATATATAGGAGGAAGACCCTTCACCTTGAAGGCTATGATGTTGTTCCACTCATCCCCTAGGCCCTGGCCTCACATTCCTACTCCAAATAGACTGGCAGAAATGTGGTCATAATTGCATGAATATAACCACACAACCCTTTGGACATTTTAGCTGCCTTCCCTAGCCTGTGTCCTTGGGGTGCAGAGATCATAAGGACATTTAATTTTGCCAGTATAATTTACAAAGGGTGAGTAAATAATGGGTTTACACTGGTTCTCAGCCAGAACTAGCAAAAACTTATGACCCCTGAAGTTCTGCCAAAAACAGTATGTAAAATGATGCAGGTAGGGAAGAAAATAGGTCAGGTCAGTAAGAAAAATAGAAATGTAAAAGACTTTAAAATTACACACACACAGAAAGTGTTGTTCACTACCCCTCCACCTCCTGATTAACTTTGGCAGGTGATGGGAATTGATAGAGCACTGGCTACAACTGTAGTTTCATAAAGACAGAATTCAGGAGAATAAATGCCAAAAACTCACTACCATCCCTGATATCACCAAAAAAAAATTTTTTTAAATCTTAGATTTGTATTCTTTTCAAAACTGTTTAATAAAACAAGGGTACCATTTTCCCTTCTAATCTTTTGCTTTTGTTGATAATAAAAATAATTCCAAGGGATCATCTGTTACAAATTCTCACTTACTTTCCTTCATGGCAATGGTTGGGCTGAGAAAAGAAAGATGTTTATAGAACTGGCACAGAATTAATTTAATGATTATTTGCAGATTTCAGTATTATTTGCTCTTTCTTTCACCATATACCAAACTGAATTCTACTACTTCAGATAATCTGCACAGTATTCCCTGAAAGCACTTTTCATACAAAGAAACCAGACTATGCAGTTTATATACTCAGATACTAGCAGAATCTGTGGCTGAATTACTCATATATCAGACTAATGGGCTGCATCAAAAGTAACCAACTGCCAGAGTCATAAAAGGGAAAACTACTTCAAACAACTATGCTTCAACTTAAAGAGCCTTCTTTTATGAGTTGCCAATGATCTAGGCAAACAAGAAATGCTGCATAAACTGACAAGGTTTTAGGAGAATAAAAAAGCAGCTATGAATTAGTGGGAGTAGCTCTTTTACTCAGAAGTTCTTGGCTAAGAATATCTATTTTAGTAAGAACAGGGGTTATTCAGGAACTGCCTAGAGAATCTCATTTTAACTATTTATGGAAAAGACAGAAAGCAAACCTATGATTTGATTCTAAATCAGAATAAGACAATACTTTGTTTTCAGATACTGGCTTGAGGTTATCCCTTTCTATTATAAATTTCATCTTTCCATATCTCCAGTATACCTTGTTAAGCTGCTCAGGTGGAACAAAGGAATTGAGAAACTTGTTGGAGCAAGACAGATCCTGGAGGAACTGATTACATGGAGAATTATACAGCCACCAAGACTGTCATTTTCAACAAAAAGCATGCTAAAGACAAACTTCATTTTTTAGATGCCTGTTGTCCAATCTCTAGATCACCTATGCCTTCTGGGCAAACATGAATGGACTATATAATTACCATATAAGCAACAAAATATAAGGAGAACTCGTTCAAATGTGAAAGAGATGCAGGTGATAAACACTATACAGGGCAAGTCATCTTATGTTTTAGAGATTCATTTTCCTTAACTGTATAAACATTTGATTATATGGTTAATAAAGTGCCACCCAGAGCTAAAACTTAATTCTACATTTTTTAGTTCAGTTTGGAGAATAGAATGCTTCTCTATCCTTATTCTTACTATTGGATTGTAAATTGTATGAGAACCCTATCTTTTTAATCTATGAATCTTCTGCATTTTCAAACACCCTGCACACAGCTGTAGACTACAGTAAATGTTTGCTGAAATAAATGCTTTTTTTTTCATTTCTCCCCTGACAATTTAGACATAAGATGAACAAATTATTAATTCCTTAATCTGTTAATGACATACTGGGCAAGCCTCAATTTTCTCTCTACGACTTTAATAACTCAGAAATGCTATTTAACAATATTTGATGGATGTGCTTAGGAGTTACTCAATAGCTCTATTATCAAAGTAGTAAATATAGTGATATAGAAGTACATAGACAAGTTGAACTTCTTAAGGGTTGGAAGGGTATTATGAATTCATATAGTTTTACCTTTTCATTTCATAGAAGCCTAGAGTATGAGACCACAAAGTTCTTGGGAGAATCTAACATTTACATTTTCTGGCCTAATTTGCCTTTATAGATATTTTTGCAAAATAATTTTGTGTGTGTGTGACAAATGTGAGGAGACTGTAAACAAAACACATACTTGTCTTAAAAGAAGAAAGGAAGAGAACACTTATCTGGAACTGACCTTTAAGTGCTGTGAAATGCCAAACTCAGATCCTTTATGTGAATTAATTATGTCTCCAGGGCACTAAACCTTGACAAGTCCACTTAAAGGATAGTAGAGAAAACAGCAAACTAAGAAAAGATCAACTTAAAAATGTTTTCAGTCTGTACATCTTCCAGGTGAATAACTGCATGGAACCTGAACAAATGACATGGTACAAACAGTGGCATTTCCTTCCTGTAATTCCAACTTTATAATCCTATTCTATCCTCACAGTATCTTTTCATGGTTCTGAGGAACAAAGGCACAGAGAGCTTAAGCAACCTATTCAGTGTTAAACTAGAATGCTGTGGAGGCACCTTGGCTAGAATCTGTGTATGCTTACTCCCGACCCAAGGCTTAATCTCTGTTAAATCTGCCTTACTGTTTACCCAATGTCACTATTTTGTACTCATAAATGTCACAGTTTTGATCATTTTCCTAATCCCAGGTAAATTAGAAGATTCACCTAGCCTGCCTCTGGCCATCAGCAGCTCTGTTACAAACAAGGCTTTTCCTAACAGTACCCCTGCCCTATGTTTATCCTATATGATACATCAATGACAAATTAATCTACCTAAGGCGCAGCTCTACTTATCTGCTCAGAAAATCCCACCACCTACTAACTTGTCCATTGTCCATTAACCTCCTTGCTCTGGGTTCACAGATCTTTTAACTAAAAGCTTCAACCTACGCTTCTGCCTACATATGCTTTGTGTTTCTGCTTAACAAGTCCAACAACCAGTTTCTCCCGTTGCTAGGATATACCCCACACTTTTCTGTCGGGTATCTTTGTTCACATTGTTTCTTTGGTCCAGTATGCCCATCCTTAAAGTACAACAAATCTTCCTCATCTTCCAAGGTCTAGTTCTAAGACCTCTGAACATTCATAGCACATTGTGCCTCTCCTAACAACTAGGAATAGGTCTTAAAAAATACCGTTTTTATGATCTTTTCAATTTGTGCCTATTTCTGTCATCACGGTGATAAAATGGTACTGAGAAAAGGGAGGAAAAGCACTTTAATGGAGAATTTCTCCAAAAATTCCTTTTTACCTTCACTAACTGCAGATATTTAATGAGCTCCTTATTGATGCTTCTGCTTCTTGACCCACTAAGGAGAGAAGTCTAGCTCCAACAATTAGGCCTGAAAAATAGATAGATGAGCCAGCCATTCTTCATCTATACGCAGACCACCTGAAATTGAAGCCTGAGTGCCCTGTCTCATACTTTGTGAGTCATGGAAATCTCAGAGTTAGAATGACCTTAGAAATCATTGCATGGAGCTCCTCAGTAATATACAAATTCTATAACTATTCAAACACCCATAAGGATTTGTCAGGCTAGTGTGTTGCTCCCTTCCAGAAATATAAGGAAGCAAATACTCTCTTCCAGCCAAGCCAAGTAAGAAGATGCTCCACAAGAATCTGAATCTTGTTATTTGATGGTGATGATGTTGATAATAGAACCAATATTCCAAGCTAAACTAGTGTTTGTTCTCAATTACCATTTGCATATATTTCTCAAGCTATAAATCAGGGAAACTTGGAGATAGTATCTGTCCTATTCTTCTTCAGGGTTGTTACATGATCCAAATGAAATAATGAATGGGAAGAAATACTGAGAGAGGAAAAAAGAGCATATAACACATGTAAAAGTATTATTATTACTCTGTGAATTCTCAATAGTGAGGCTGAAGAAAACTACTCACATCTTGTTTGTAGACTGCACTGTAAAGCTTAGATTCAGGCCATGTACAGTCTAATGTACTTTTTAGGTGGGCATTCAGTAACTATTTATTTGCTGAGTGATTCTGAGTCTGGGTCCAACAGTAACTTCATTTACTTTTGTGACATGTTCTTAGGCTTTTTTTTCTTAGCTACAGCAATATAGGATGTTTCCAAACCTAAGTGCACTTGCAGGATGGGCTGGATTAAATAGGAATGGCTAGTCATTTTACAGATGGAAAGCTGAGGTTAACTGACTAGATGAGGTCCCGTGACAGCTAGTCTAGTGTCAGTCTTCCATTAGAATCCAGATTCTGACCTCAAGTCCAGTGTTCTTTCTCTTACTTGTATCACAGTACTTTGATCCAACTATCTTGTATCTTTATTTCTTAACGTGAAGTTAGCCATTTTGCTTTCTGGGGGCCACCCTGAAAACCTGAGATAAGGAAGTAGGGTTGTAGTTTTGAGAGGCTTAGAAAGAAATGTAGACATATTTCAACTGGGAGGCAAAAGTGGATACTCCCTAATTTAGAGTAAACCAGTGTCAGGTTATCCAAATACCCTGTCAAGTCTATGAAATTCTTACCCATTAAATTATCCAGGAGGAGCTAAATCTAGTTGTTACCAACCTCCAGAGTAAACTGTGTCTTAAAATGCTTTATACTATGCTATTTGTGCTAAAATAATATACAATTTGTGCTAAAACTGTTACCTGCAGTATTCTTCATTGCTCTACTTTTATGTGGCTCTAAGGAGACAATGGACTTCCAAATAGCCCAAGCTCCAGGCCACATTTCGGCATTCTGTTAAAATTCACAAAAGCCCAGATGCCATTCTACGATATATTTTTTAGTGTCAGACACAGAACTTTTAAAGAATAACTCATAAAAATGTCACTATTTATTGTACTCCTTTAAAATACTAGGTCACCTCTGATTATCAGGCCTCTGCTTGAACGTTCAAATGCTGAATGTTGTCACAGAGTCATGACTACCAACCACTGATTCATCAGTCTTCTGGACACTTCTCAGGCAACATACGGTTTGCAACCCACCTTAACCTTCTGATCATTATTACAATTTGAAAGAACATAAAAGTAGAAATCAGGAAATTCTGGTTCCAGCCTGGGTTTTTCCATTACATCAGTTAATTTAGTCTTTATGGTCATGGTTTCCTTAGTGAAGAGAGAATAAGTATCTTTAGGGCCTATTCCAATTAGGAAAGTTTAGGTGTGTATAATACTGTACAATGAGAAACAAATGCATACTTGTCTTTTCTAGACACATTCTGATATTAGTTGATATGTTTTAGACATTCTAGCATTTCAATGGCCTAAACACTTAATACACACATTTCAGAGCATAGTATTCATACCATTTTCTAACACTTTCCAATTTACCAATCTTAAGCAATCATCTCCTCTGAGAGACACCTTGCTGAAGCAGAAACAAGAGTCCTCCTGGTTTTTAGAATCAGACTGCTGACTGTCATAAGGCTATACCAGCTTTGGAACTCAGAACAAGTTACAAAAACTGTGTGGGAATAATACATACACATAAAACTGGGATAATAAAATCTCACAATATTTTGAACATCAAATATAAAAATACATATGAAACTGACCAGCACATTAATTACATAGTAAATAATAAATATTAGTGACTTTCCTCCTAACTCAAGCGTTCATCAAAATGTGGTCCAAGGACCGCCTGAATCAGAATCATTTGAGATGTTCAGCTATAGTGAAAATTATGGATCCCACTCTAGACTACTGAATCTTTTCTCAGGGGAATGGGTCTCCAAATCTAGATACTTACCAAGCTATATAGGGGAATTCTTACAACCTAAAATTCAAGAACTCCAATTCTGAATTATAGAGATGTATAACATAGATATATAGTACACAGAATCTAAGGATTGAATATTTAATAAGAGCTTTAAAAAAAAGAAAGAAAAAGAAAAGAAGAAAAGTCAAGATTTAACCAGGCACTAAAATAAAACATTTGTATATTTTGATACTCCAAAAAGGCACACTGCTAGCCTCGTCTCACTTAAAAGGTACACATACCAACACCTAATAATCAAAGAACCTTCTGGGCTAACAATGAATTTAATACCAAAAGGCTCATCTTTGGGATTTGAAAGAGATTTTTTTTCACACACTATGTGAATTAAACCCCTTGAGTTCCAGATGAAGGGGAAATTACGTATCTTTTGTAGTTTTATTTTTCTAGATTAGTTGCAAAATACGGGAATTGAACTACCAGAAATATAGGAAATGCACTGCTTTACAGACTTAAAAAAAATACCCTCTCTGTGAAAAATCACTGGATGTAGTTGCTAACATGACTAAGTCAAGACCTCCTCTCAGCTGAGCATTCACGGATCTATCCCTAACCATCAAACTCCTGCATTTTTGGGACTGAGGGTTCAGTTTGAGATCCTGAGGAGCCCACCAAAAACAAACAAACAAACATGAGAAAGCTGTGGGCAGAAAAGACATTTTCCCTTTCTTTTTTATGGCGGCTCTCTAAGTACATACTCATATTCCAACTGGTAAAACTGTACCTACTGGTTGCGGGCCCTTGGGCAAATCATTTACTATCTTTGTGCCTCAGCTCCAAAATTGGGATAATAAAGACAGCCTACCTCATCAGATTGGTTTAAAGACAGTTACGAGTTCACTGAGTCAATAGCCTGGTGGTTAAGGGGGGCAAGTTTCACCTCAAAGATTAGGATGACAGCAGTACCTACCCCAGGGCAGTGTGCATTTAAACACTTACTCAGCACATTGCCTGAACATAGTAGCTCTCAATAAATATTCACTTTCTTAATCTACTGTTCTTTCTAAACTTGGCATAGGTGCAGTTCCCCACATCCTTTGATTTCACCCACTACTTCATAGCTGATCTTTCTAACCTTTGCTGTTCTCATTTTGGGAGTCTGGAGGGTGCGCTAGCTAGTGAATCCTTCCCCTTCCCTTCCCAGGCAGGGATGTAACTTCATCTATGCTGCATTTGCTTCTATTTGATCCTAACCTGCATCTGTATTTTTTGAAATTTCTCAAAGTTTCAGACTTCTCTCTGTTTTTAAATTATAAAACATGCTTTTAATGGGCGCTTCCAAGCAATTCTCTGACACCAATTGGGTGTCCTACAATTCAACTCCGCTCTGTATAATCTACCCAGAGATGGCATCAAATTCCACAGGTTAAGGGCTCAGTTCCACAAGGCTTCACTCCACTTCAGATGCCAATCACAAGCCCAGGTTGTTACCTATACTTCTGACTGACTGGTTATATAAATCAGAGATTCCCACAACCCCTTTCTCCTTAGGTTTGATTAATTTTCTAGAGCAGCTCATAGAACTAAGGAAACCTGTTTTTTCACTAGATTACTGATATTTTACGAAGGATATTAAAGGATAAGAATCAACCATTAGATGAAGAGATACTAGGGGGAGGTCCTGAATAAAGGACCTCTGTCCTCGTTGAGTCTGGGGCCTGGCACAATGGTGTACTTAAGTGTTCTGGTTC
The DNA here is from genome assembly GCA_032199065.1 of Smutsia gigantea. Lineage (NCBI taxonomy): Eukaryota > Metazoa > Chordata > Mammalia > Pholidota > Manidae > Smutsia > Smutsia gigantea. The sequence continues at coordinate 46,993 of JAVSCE010017477.1, forward strand.
CCTAACCTGGACGCTCTCTGAACCCTGCTCTTTTGGGTTTTTAAGGAGTTTATTGGATTTCACATAGGTATGATTGGTTAATTCATTGGCCATTAGTGATGGAACTCAATCTCCAATCCCACTCCCCTCCCCAAAGGTTGGCTAAAAGTTCCAATGCTCTAACCACGAGGGCTGGCTTCCCTGGCAACCAGCCCCCATCCTTAGGAAATCCCAAGGGTTTTAGGAGCTCTGTGCCAAAAACAGGATGAAAACCAAATATATATTTCTTATTATAAATCACAGTATCACACCTTAAAAATTTTTAAATATTTCTATAGGATTTTGGGAAGGAAAAGGAATGTGCTCAAAATGCCATCTTGAAATGGAAACAATATATTTTTATCCATCTTAACTTTTCTACATTCTAGTATAAGAGTAGGTCAGGTGTGGTAATTCTACCCCTTAATTCTAAGCTGCATCATAGCACCATACACCTTGTGGTATTTCTGAAACCATAATAAAGGAAACTCTTTTCATGGCTAGTTTCTAGAAAGCTCAAGGGCCATTTTTTAAAAAGTTGTCCAAATAATAGGCAGAAAGAAGCCTAGTGAGGTATCTAATTTGAGCTACACAGCAGTGCTTTTCCCTGGGAATGTGGCATTAAAGAAAGCTTACATTTGAAAACATAGGACTTACATGGGTAAACTGCATATTAGGCCCTATAATCCTCTCATCTATAACTACAAGAGTTATAGTCCACAAATGAGCCTGTTTATCTCCTGTCCCACAGAGTGTATCAGAACTATTCCACAGAGAAGTCTATGAGTGCTTAAAGCATGGTCCACAGACAAGTCTCTTTGTTTTGAAATTTAAAAAGTCAAAAGCAATCAAATTGTCCTTTCTAAACGCACAACTTCATTCATTGATAAGCCAAGTTTGTATGCATCTAATATTCACTTTGGCTTTTATAATTTCATACACATGAGATTTGTAGGAATAAAAAGATACATGTTTATTTTGAATTGCATATTCCTAGGCTATGCCTACTGAGTATGTCTAACTCCACAGCTACTACTTTGTAGCTAAATAAATAATGTTCCAAATTCTTAACTGCAGCACAAGGAATGGCAATGGGAACCAGAAGGGTATGTATGTGTACATTTACTTAAACATACACAGACACATACTCCTCTTTAAGATAATTACTTGGTCTTTCGTCCCTTCCTGAATCATATTAAGTGTGCAAAGGGTTGGAAGGTATGTCACACTGTTCAGGGAAAAGGAGGAATACGTCACCTTAGAGCATAGCAAAGTAGAGGCTAGGTCATCTGACATCTACCCAAACTCATTTCAACAAGTATTTATTAAGCACCCTCTGTACCAGAGGCTATATGAAATTTAGAGATGAAAAGACTAAAACCTGCTATTTACAGAGCATATTTCACAAATAGCCTAAGGAACCTAGAGAGAATGACAGGTTAAGAAAGGGAAGGAAGAAAGGTTATTAGGTCTGGTCAAGAAAGTATGAGGGTTGATAGGATTCTTATCTGCTTTATTGTCCTTAGCTCCTCAAAAAGACAAGTGGTTGTTAAGGTAGCACCCATTTCACAAACTTATCACTCATAATTATCAAAAAACCTGAGAAGCCAGTACAAAACACACAAACAGAAAGATATTAGTTATGCGCTCTTTTTTTGTCTTTCCACTTTCATTCCCTACATGGACTTTAATAAATAGATCATCTTCTGAGTCCTCTACGTGTAATATAAGTACCAGTACAAGTCTTTGGGAGATAGTTCTTTTTCGCCCTGAGTTTCTAATATTCACCTTACAAATTAGCTTTCAGCTTTTGAGTAATATCACACTGAACGGCTAGAAAAATCTATAGGATCATGATGCAGATGACTTTTGTTAAGTTTGCAATTCAACATCATTTTAGTGAGGTTGCCCACGTTTGGCCCTTCCTTAAGATGGAATCTCTGAATAATAAGAAAAATTTAGATGTTTTCAAGAAAATGATACCTTCTCACCTCTTTCACTATTCATTTATAATTAAAATCTCACTGAATATCAGAACTAGGAGAGTTTTAAATTATCAGTCTGATGCACATACCCTCTGAGCCAGCAATTCCACTTCTAAATATCTATCCTGCAGATACACTGACACATGTCAAATGTCATAGGAAAAAAGTTATTTGTCATAGGACTGTCTCCAATAGCAAAATATCTGCCTAGGGCACTGATTAAATAAATTACCATATTTCCATAAAATGGAATACTTTGCAGCCATAAATAAAAATGAGGAAGCTGTTTATGTACTTGATGATCTTCATCTTGATGAGATGAAAAAAGAAGTGCACTATGTGCTATCATTTGTAAAAAATTTTAAAAGGGAGAAAAGTATATATATATTGTTTGTAAACTACATTACCTATACTACCTCTGGGGGAGGGGGCACAAGAAAGTAGTAACATTGTGATCCCCAGGAGGAATACTGTCAGATATGGGTAAAGTACATTTTTCACTAGATATTCTCGTGTATCCTTTGAATTGTGAACCATGTGAATATATTTCCTATTTCAAAAAATTAAATTATCAAGCCTGACTCCTTCATTTTACAGAGGGGGAACTGAACCCATAACCTCTGCTTCTCATATAAAGCTTCTGTAACACTATGCTAACCACTTTCCCAGCCCTCCCAGTTCTTGAGATGGTTTGCTGGGAAGCAACTAAGCAGGGGGGATTTCAGAGCTTTACATATCCTGGCAAATAACACAGAAGCTCCTGTTTCTCTTGCCCACTCTCATCTTTCCGTACAAAGAAGATTAGATGTACAACTACATTCTTCATAAAGGCCTTTTTTAGAAAAGCTTTTATTTTGCCTGGTCCAAATAGGACAACTCAAATTTGATATGTTAAACAAACTGAAAAGGTCTTTTAGTTATGCAATGATAGAAGGACCTAAGTCCAATGGGGAGTGGATCACCCGGCTACTATACTCCATTTCTCAGATACCTTTTGTTGCTGGTTAAGCCATATCCCAGAATAAAGCAATCACAAGATGCACCCTTTCAGACTCCTCTTACTGGATCCTTTTGTAGTTTTGACACATTTCCAATGTGCTAACCATAAGGACTATAATATGATTTATGTAAAGATTTAAGAAGACGGTTTTATAGACAGTATGAAAGGAGTGGAGAAAACACTGGACTAGATATCAGAGGCTCTGAGGTGCAGACACACATTGCAGTGTCTTAGCCATGTGACATTGAGCAAATCACCTAAACCCAAGTACGAGTGTCCTTACTGCAAAATGGATATAAAAATACATACATACCCTGCCAATCTCACCAGGTTAAGAGGATCAAATAAAATATATCAAAATACTTTTCTAATTCTAAGTTATAGTAAATATGAAATATTAATAATAGCCTCCTTACTCTAATTAGATGACAAAATTAATCTCTGAAAGGATATGTCCAAGTCACACATAGAGCTCACTTTCGTGTCATTTAGAGTATTCAGCCTCTTATACTTTGATTTAAAGAACACTAGCTAGTCAGACACATATACATTGGCAGAGCATTACCACCTTCTTGTTATAATCAAAGGCAGATACAAGGTCTCCCTTACTTAAACTTTCTTATAGTTATACTATATAGGATTTTAGTCTAGATCACAATATTGTTAGTTTGCCTGTGGAAAATACTGGCAATTAATCTGGTGTGAGACAGAAACCAGAACACCTTTTAACTGCTCCTTTTTAAATTCCTCCCTCCCTTTAGTTAATAAAGTATGATTTAATGAAAATGCATTCAGAGAATATAAATGAAAATGAGAAGTTGTTCAATACCTCAGACTGAGTCTGCATGGTATGGTGAAAAAGTACTCGGCTCTAGATCAGAAGACCTAGGTTCTATAGATCTGGCTCTTGGATCTTATTATCTGTATGATCCCGAAAAACTCACTCTCTTCATTCACTCATTTACTCATTCAGTCATTCATTCAGATTATTGTGTACCTATTGTGTGAAGGTATGATGAACCTCTAGCCTCAAGTCCAGTCTGATGGTGGAGGGACACATATGAAAAATTAAAATATAGCATGGGATGTATTAAGATATAGATTATGAACAGGATTGTGTGGGAGCAGATAAAAGCCACCAGAAAAGGTAGGGGAGAGGAAAGGGGGCCTGCGGGTACATAATAAGTAGCATCTCTCTGCCTGTCATTTCATAAATTGAACAGCTATTTCTAAGTGCTCTAAACTGCTTCAAAATTATTATAAACATTCAACATAGTTCTATTAAAAACTCTACTACCTATTTAGGGAAACACTCAACCTGGCTAAAAAAAGTCCACTGACATTTCACTGGTTGCTAGTTTTGGTCTCTTTAAGAGTTCCCTCCAAAGCATTTCTTGTTTACTTTTGCAGTGCAGCTTTCCACTTCATTATGCTCTATTGCATAATGTCCTCAACCTACAAAAGCAGGTTGTATACAAAAACCCACAGCCTTTGTGTAAAGGAAAAGCGGTAGGGTGGACCCTTCTCAAGCCTTTCCTTCTCTGCAGGGCTCTGTATTCCTAAGGATGGGCCCTTCCTCTGGTTGGGGATGTTACCTAAATCATGAAATGATATTACTCAAAGCAATAGAACTTCAAAAGCACTTCCTTCCCAGTCCCTACTGTAAGATTTCTTTGGCATAAACTTCTCATTTTAATGTGTCAAGTATCAGACTCCTGATGACTTCTCATACAAACTACAGAAAACGTTTGATTTTTTTTTAATGGCTTTATAATGCCAAATTTGCATGTAGGAGTGCAGGATCAGCAACCAGCCCTCTCCTACCTCCCTTTTCCCCAGTCATGCCTTTACCAACTTTAAATGGCTGGGTGCTGCCTGGGCACGGACTTTATCTGACATCTACTTGTTGAAGTCATCTTGTCACTGTAAGCTCTTGCTTTTCCAGGAATAATTATGTCACCTTTTTCTCTTTTGTAGCACTCCTGGTGAGGAAGGTGCAAAAAGGAGTCAACAGCAGAGTCAAATTGGAACAAGGAGAGGAAGAGACTTAAGTAGCAGAGACTCTTAAAAGTATGGTATAAATTGTTACCTGCAGAACAGTCACTTAATTTTACTCAACATTCAGTCTAGAAACTTAATTTTTCTCAATTCAAAATTGAGATTATAATCTAAAGTAAAACTAAGGCTTTTAACAGGTACTACAGGTAGTGTTTACCATGCCTTATCTTATTCAATCTTCACAACTCCACATTCTAAGGACTATTAGAAAAATGAAGCAGCCACTCACATGGAATAGGACTAGGGAGACTTCTACTTTCCTTCATACATGCCTAAACCATTCAAATTTTTTATATCAATCATGTCATTTAGAATAAAAAATTCCATTTCTTCCTGGGCTAAGTACAAACTTGTCACCTTGGCCTTCAAGGTATTTGACAAATATGGCTTTGGTCTCCTCTTCAATTTTAATCCGCTACTTTCCTATCTGTATTGTTTTAGTAAACTACCCCACAGAACTCTCTTAACCAACTTGACTGATTAACACATTAGCTAGGCTATTCTCCAATATCATGGGAGCAACACTTCTGTTCTCCCTCAGGGAAGTTAAATGTTTACCAAGGGTGTCAGCTGTTTGTTCGCAAACCAACTTATGCCAGTTGGGCTTATGATTATAAACATGTAACTTAATACAATACTATGTAAAGCAATGAAGTATAAATGAGAAGAGAAAAACAACAGCAGCAGCTAATATTGAGTATTAACTGCTAGGCTCTAAGTGCTTTACATGAATTAACTCCTATAATCTTCATAAGAACGCGAAGAGCTAGATGCTATCATTGTCCCTATTTTACAAAGAAGGAAATGGGGCAACTTGCCCAAGGCCTATACAACTAATAAGAGGCAAAACAATTTGGCTCCAGAGCCTAAACATGTCACTACTATTGTACACGAACTCCCTAGTAGTCATTTATGTGAAAACCAAGTTGGAAACTTTCGAAAGACTAGGTAAAGGTAAGTCTCACAGATATCGACACCTACTCAACTCAACCTTCTACCTGAAAGTAACCATAGATAATATGTAAACAAATGAGCATGGCTGGGTTCTACTAACACTTTATTTACAGAAACAGGCAGCAGCCTAGGACAAGATTTAGCTCTCGTGCTGTAGTTTGCAGATCCCTGAAACCCACACTCCAAGAAAAGGTTTATGTTGAAAGAATGGCAAAAAGATGTTTATGTTTTAAGTTAAAGTGTTTAAGGTCTGTGTGTAACTAATATCTGTATGATTCCCTGCTTTAACTTACCTTTTCAGTTAACCAACAATTGGCCCTAATTGCATCAGAAAAGAGGGCAACTCTTGTAAGAAATTTGTGCATTCTTTCCTTCCTTTGTGCTTTTGCCAAGGCCATCCCCTCAACCTGGAAAACCTTACTTCTTCGCTTCCACTTGGAATCCCATTCTTCTTCAAAGCCCCTTATCTAACTCCCACATCCTCCTCCAAACTAGATATGATCTCTTCTTCCTTTGAAAACCTACACAAATTAATTTCACTTATGGGACTAACTTTGCTACATCTTCTATTATCATTATATACTTCAATTATCCTCATTATTCAATTACAAGCACTTTGAGGACAGGATAATGACTTACTCATTTTCCTATAACAGGCAACATCCAGCATAGTACCTTACACATCACAGGTTTTCTGTTATTTCTTGAACTGTATTCTAACATTCTTCTGTTTTCAGTGACTGAATAGAAAGAATACTATATTGACCCTCCCAAACCTATATTCAATTCATATCCCTATCACTATACCTATGATCTAACTTGGTTATAACTTTCAACTATTAATTTTAAAATGCATTCATTAGTACAGATTAGTATGGGCATACCTGTATATAAAAATTGTTATTTCTATAGCACAATTGCTTACAATTTAAAAGGAACTGTTAAAATTGCTGCTTCCTGGTTGATCTTTAGGGGATTGATACATTTTATAAATACACTGAAAAGCTGTATACTTAAGCAAAAAACAAACAAACAAAAATGCTTAATTCAAATTTGAGATCAAGATTGTGCCTTACTTACCTCTGTATCCCAGCAGTGCTTAGTGGATATCTGAGTCTAATGCACTCCTTTTACAAAGAGTATGGAGCCTGGCTGGCTGGGACAGGAATTTAGGTTTCCTGAATCCTAGTTCAATATTCTAATTCAGGAAGACAGTGGCTTTTTAGGTCTATCCAATCCTGCAATTCAAGTTTGAAAGACTGAGGAAGACTCATTACCATCTTTCCATTCCTCATACTTCCAATCAAAATCAGCAACTGGGTTCTCATAATGGTGATCTGCTTAGGAGTATATGTGGTGTCCCAATCACTAAAAAGCCTGATCCACATTTTAGGTTCCTGTCTATCTAAAAAGGCTACTGAACACCCTGAATAAAACAACCTGACTCAAGAATGCAAGATAAGAGTTCAAGTGATCCTTCAGCATTTTAAAAAATCGCTACTCAGATGTTACAGTGCTGGAATAATGACCAGTACTGGGAGAGGGGTTAGAAAGAGCTATGTTACTTGTGCAGCTCACCCTTTTTTTTTCTCCTGAGAGGTAGCCAAGGTCACATTCTAAACAGACCAACTGCAGAGGATCCAATTCCAGTGCTTAGATTCCAGTTGCATCATTGCTTTAACACAGTCAACCTCCGAAGCTTTAACCATCCTAATCTGTACAATAAACACAGGAAGCAGATGACTGCTCTATTCCTCAGTTTAATAGAGGAATACTTTACTAAAAAATTTAGAGTTACATACAATATTTCTAGCTGTCCCATTCCCGTCTTTCCCCTCCCCTAGAGCTTTAAAAAATAATAAAATAATCTTCAATCAGCAAAAGAAACTAAGCAACTCAGACAGTTCACAGCTAGTACAGCATTTTTATCTTTCTGGAAGCTACCTATAAAAGACAAGAACTACCTCTGGGCTCTCTCAGTCACACGGGAAAAAATTCCCAAGTGCACAAACCAAGGAAAAGGGAAAAGGATGAATCCTATTGCTCAATCTAACAAAGAATTAATAAGAATCCATTATGAGTAAGAAGACACAGGAGACAGACAACAAGATGAATAAAACCGTTCCTGTCTTTGAGGAACTTGCAGCTTAGAAGTACACAGACTAATAAAACACAGAACAAGGGAAGTGCCAAGAGGTACAAAGTTCTCCGGGAGAAGGCTGTCAATCACTTCACTTCAATTTCATTCTGATCAGTTAAAACATTCAGGTAAGGGACACCTATTGCACTAACCTGATTGAGAGAAAGATCTACGGGCATGGACACTATAGCGGGACATTATCTGCTTATGCATAATTTGGGTAAGCCCGGCCTGCCCATAGATTGTTCCAAGAATTGTATCAGGTTAACCAAAGAAAATACTTATATAAGATATAGACAGGTTGGAAATCAGCAACAGAGAAATCGGCAACAATTGATGTTGACTTGGGTCTGTGACAGGAAGACTAAAACAAAACTCATGCCGAGGTTGGAGTGGGGATTTTTCAGCTTCTACCGTTTCCTCCTTTTCATCACCCACCAACAGAATATCCCAGCTCTCCTTCACCTCATCTGCATAGGTGGACTTTAGAAAGAGGACTTCTCTCCAGATGTATGCCACAGTCTAGCCATAACCACTCTGCAAGAGTACACAGTGTTGAAACACTGATAAGGTTCTTGTTCATCCATCAGCTCACTAAGTCTTGAATGAATAGACCAGGGATCCAGCCCAGTCTGCTTCACTCTGTGTGACCTCGGACTAGTCATCCAAGTGATCATTCATTCCCATATTTCTCTATCTGTAAATTCTGAGATGATGACTGGGATTGAATTCAGTGACCTCTGAGATCTAAAAACTTCTTGATCAGCACTGAATAAATATCCCGTTGAATAAACAGCGAGGTCGGCCCCAGGGGACAAATGGTAAGGGGCATAAGGCCCGTTTTATAGGCGGGGAAACTGAGGCACCGAACATCCTGACCCCAGGTCATTCCAACTATGTCACTGCAGGGGCCAGGCCGGACGCTCGTCTCCAGACTGCAAGTTCCGGGCCCTTTTTCCTTTCGCCGAGCAAAATGAGTGGCGTTAGGGCGGGGGTGGCGGGGAGTCCTTGTCCCGGAGGGGAAAGAAACGTGCCCATGCCAGGCTTGCGACAGGCGGCGGATGTCTTACCTTCCCAGATCGAGGCTCGCCACCAGCGTCTCCCTCTCACAACCTTAAAACGTCAACCCTCCACCACTCTTCTTGAGCCCCCTCCACTTCTGCCCGGCTTGACGTGTCCACAACCGCCACGGAGGCCACCGACTCCCGCCCCTGCCCCGCCCCCGCCCCGCCCCTACCCCGCCCCCTGCTTCGCTGGCCAATCCCTGAGCAGGATTTAGGAGCTCCCGCGGATTTCGTTGCCTCTGCGGCTGAAGAGGCCATACGTCACGGGCGCGCGTGCCCGCGAGGTCCTCCTATTTGCCTTTGCCCCACCTTCTCCAGAACGTGGTCTCCTCTCCGCGGGGCAACCATGCGAGAGTTTGTTCTGCCGGAAAGCAGCACGCCGCCGCGGCATTTCGCGACGTCGGCGGGCAAGTTCCTGGAAGCCCTCAGACTTCCTCCCTCCAGTCCGGCTAAAGTCGGCGCCATGTTTGGTGCAGGGGACGAAGACGACTCCGATTTCCTCTCGCCTAGCGGCGGGTGAGTGACTGAGGAGCTTGGGACAGAAGGCGCGGCTGAGAAAGTCGTGCATGGTTGCAGGTGTCTCACTCTTATGAGACATCTTCCCAACTTCCGGGTTCAGACCCTTGCCAACTTCCGGTTCTCTCCAGGTATCAAAATATGGGCCGAGCTCGAAAGTGCGCGGTCTGCGTCCACCTGGATTCTAACCTGGCATCTCCCCTCGCAATATGACCCTGGGATTCGCCTTTTGCTTTCTGGGTCACTGTTCCTCCTATGAAATGGGGGTGATTACTGATGGGAACACCTGCTTCAGTTTTTATAGGAGCCAGCCGGGGCTGATACGAGTCTTTTCTCCATGGCTTAGGTGGTGACATAATTGTCCCTGGTGGATTAACTTCAGCATCCTTCAAGGCCCAGCTCAGATGTCACCTTTTTGGTGCTTTCTCTTCTCCTACAGACCCAGGCAGAAAATTGCTTTCTCTTATTTGTTCCCACAGCTAGGAGTGTTTATCTCTACCCATGCACACCAAACCTCCTCGACTGCGAGCCCCCGCAGGACAGCGGCTGCTTATGTTGTTCATCCCTGTCTAGCGCTTAATGCACTACCTGGCACATGTGAGTGCTCAGGAAATGTCCGTTGTATGAATAATAGCTGTAAAATTGCACTCTAAAGCTTAAAACCAATGTAAGAGACCGTGTTATTATTTCCTGCCCCGAGTCAGTATATATACTTGCTTGGAGTATGTAGTGACTTAAAGAGGCAGGGCTTTGTCTCTTCCAGTAATCAATTTCCCTTTTCCCTTGTGTTGTGGACAAACTGACTCCCTTCAAACTTGTGAGCTGCTGAGTTCTGACCCATGCAGAGCCTTTCATTGAACATCTGTTTAGCAAGTTTAAGAATGTATTAAAGACTACCAAATACACCAACATATTCTTCTAAATGCTGAGAGGATACAACGATGATTGAGTTGCTGTATCTGCCCTCAAGTTGCTTCCAGTCAGTCCTGTGAGAAAGTTCAGTATATGAATGAATTAAGTACATTAATTACTACAAAATGACATTGACTGTCTTGGATCTTAAATAGAATCTTTTGACTTACACTCTGACCAGCTCTGTATTACCTATCATTAAGTCCTCTTCACTCTCATCACCCTGTTCCACCCATCCACCCGCTTTAAAAGGCCTTCATCCACTTAATTCCGCTTTGGGTTCTTTCAGTTGCTCAGTTATTTTAGAATTAAGCTGTGCTTTGGTTCCTTTTTTCCCTGTTCTGCCCAAAACATTCACTAAAATTTCCTCACAGTCCAGCATGCTGATGTTGACTGTGTAGTCAGCCTCTGACTTAGGCTTAACTTACCTATTAAAAAAAAAATGAGATGAACTAACAAATAGATTCAGGTGAAAATAAAGTGGTGAACCCAACTTAAACATGGGCAAAAGATTTAAATAGATATTTCTCCAAAGATTTACAAATTGCCAATATGTATATGAGAAAATGTTCAACATCATTAGTCATTAAGGAAATGCAAATCAAAACATGATAACCACTTTACACCTACTAGGATGGCTATTATCAGAAAGGCAGACTATAATGTGTTGGTAAGGATGTGGAGAAATTGGAACCAAATACAGGCAGTTCTCACTTTGTACAGTGGTATGTTACTGCAAATATGGCCATGCAAGCCATAAAAAGCACTCTCCATAATCAATGGGAAAGATTACAGTTGTTCAGTGGCCTGTAAACATTTTGGTCAAACAAACTCTTAATGTTGGTACATTGAGAATTAAAGTGTTTTATTTCTTTTTAAAAAAACTTATAAAGAAAAAAATGTCAAGAGTGCTTGCTTTCTTCTCTTTGTATAACTTTTGACACAGAGTGAGAATTTTCTCTAAGCCTTGGTAAATTGTCATACTTCTAAGTTTGGCTTAGGTTCCAACATTCTATCCTTTGTGTTTTCAGTGTTGTGAAATGCTTCCGAGAGTTCCTTTGAAGTTTTTTGTCCATGTAATATCTTCTGGGACATTCGTCATAGCCACTTACTTATATTGATGTTTGCCTTCACTAAGTTCCTCTGGCTGAATATCTAGAGTCTCTCAAACAGCAGTGGTGTCAACAATTTCACAGTTTACTGTTTATCTTACAATGCCGTTTGTATTTGACCTCAGTTTCACTCCTTGCATTATCACTTTAGTTTCTTTACTGCACTTGTATCTTTTTTGGCCAATTGCCTCTTTTGATTATCTATTTTTATAAAATGTCACATGGGTTTATCACTGGGAAATGAGACAGCACAACTACAAACCTTGCTCTCTGTCCCTGATGACTGAATAACAGGTGTGCAATGTCCAGTTACAGACTTTGAAAGAAGTGATGTAATTGGTCACTGATCATGACACGCATCTGTTATGTAGTGATTTGTGGACTGAAGAGCTAGCTACAAAGCTTGCATTTTATAAACTACTCAGAGTTAATATGCCATCACAAGTGAAATCTGAACCAGGTTGTTGAGGGACTAGTATTAATGTAATTAAAACATGGTAACTGAAAATGTTGGGTGTTAAGAGCCATGCAAGCTGAGGACTTCTTGTAATAGAGCAGCAACTATCATAAAGCAGAACTACAGGATATAGAAGGATCAACAGGCACATTATTAAAGGAGACTTTAACAAACATTTCCCAAAGCTAGGTAGATAAAGTGGACAAAAATTAAGAGAAGATTAAAGAAAAAACCATTTGAATTAAATTTTTTCATACAAATCTGTTTTGTATGTGGCTGTAAAGTTTGGAAGTTTATAAGATATACTTTAAATTCACAGTCTTCACTGTGAAAGTATTTGGGGGAGGTCTATAAATGAGTGTTTGGGCTCCCAACTTTCCTGCAACAAGTCGTCCACTGCTGACTGAAAATTACAGGGTAGATAATTACAGTCATGTGCTTTTTTCCAGATTCCTGACTTGAGATAAGTTTTTGGTGGCTCAGCTATGTTGCTTTCCTGAGCAGGCTCATCAAGGACCTGAAACACTTTAGTTCTGAGCCATGTGATTGTGCTCCTACCCATAGACAACAGCTAATTGAATGATAAAAGCTTAGTAAACGAATTTATACAGATAACTTATTTTTGTTCCCAGTAATAACCAGAAAAACCAAATCAATTTTAAGATTGAGAATATAAAAACTTTACCAGTGTTCTCTGATTCAGCTAATTCTTTCTTTGGTTTTCTCTAAGGAAGTAGATCATAAGACAGCAGCAGCTTTTCAGTTCCTCTTTTATAACTAATCTACTGTAAATATACTTGCTTATTAATTTTCAAGTATCTTGACTTAAATATATGACTTACTTGATTCCTTTTAGGATATTCAAGTTTAGTACAAGTGGGAGTATTATTGGTGCCTAAGTTGACTGTTTAGATGTTTGATAGTCTGTGTTCTAAGTTTCCAGTTCTCTAGGTCTCTCAGAGTCCAGGGTTAACCTAGAAGTAGTAATCAAGAAGCTTGCCTTTTTTTTTGGTCTTAGCTCTTTCCCCACCATTGTGACTTTGAAATGAAGAAATGTGTGAATGCCTGCTAAGTGTTTGGTAATTGGCTAATACAAATAGGAAGAAGGCATACTTCCTGCCCCAAGAAACTTCCAGTTTAGTAGTAGAATAAAGTCAGTCCAATAATAGTAATCACAAAGCATTTTAAGAGGCTAGTTCTATATGTACCTATGCTTTAGATTATATAAAAGGTGTATGTAGGCAAATCTGATTAGTATAGTTTAGTATGTAGGCAAATCACCATTGTAGAGGTAGAAAAAAGATATATCTGGAACTGATCATCAGAAAGCATTTTTAAGTTCTATAAAAGATACAGAAAATCCTGGATTCCAGTGTTGATTCTGTCCCTGTTAGGAGTGTGACTTTGGTCAAGTCACTTCCCATCCTGGGCAGCCCCTACCCCAGTGTATTACATAATGGGGTTTGCCCTAAATGATCTTTGAGACCTTTCCCAGTCCTATAGTTTTGTATTTATGTAAACATCAGTTTATAGTTACAGATCAATTTGTGCATCAGCTGAGCATGCATTCTTCCTCACAGGGGTATCTGAGTTGAATTGACATTTTAAGGTAATAGGATATGTGCGCATGTATATAAAACATTGTGTACTTACTCAGTGCCAGGCATTGTACTAAGTAATACATATATACATTATTGTATTTACTTCTCCCCACTACTCTGTGAGGTACTTTTCACTATCGTACCCATTTTACAATTGAGAAATTAAGGGTCAGAGAGGTAAGTTGCCCAAAGTCACACAGCTAAAAAGTAAAAGAGCCTGGATTTGAAACTGGGCAAGCAGATTTCCACTAAACTGCCCATGTACCATCATTATTATTATTATAGAAGTAGATGTTTGATAGCACAGTTCATAAAAGAATTACTTTAACAGCAAAAAGAATCTATTTATTAAAATACAGTGGTACAGCATAAATGCATATGTTATTGGTTTTGATGAGAAAAAAAGGGGTATAAAACTAAGGTTAGTTAAGGACTTTGGCAACTAAATGCGCTGGCTAACATTAATTTTTTAAGTGTAATTAATGCTATAATGACTTTTCCCATGAATTATAAACGTAGAGACTCAAGTTCAGAGTTAGCAAGCCCATTCTTGACAACATAGTTTAGGGAGATGTATACATTTGAAACACTTCAGAAGTGGGAAAATATAATGATTTACAAGAAACTTATGCCCATAAGTCTGTACAGAGGTCATTTAAAAATGTTAATAGAAATATAGAGGTCATTTAAAAGTGTTAATAGAAAGTAGAATTAATCTGGAAGATTTTTGGGTTGACCTGGTTTTTGGACTGACTTTGCAATCATCAGTTGGCTGGCCTTTAGGGCATCTATGGAAACAGTCTACCTATCATACTTTGGTCTTTCCATTGAAGAAAAACATACTGGTAAAATTAAAACAGTAAAACCAATATCTGTAGTTTACTAAAGCTAACAAGGACATTCTTTTCTTATCAATTATCTGTGCATAAGCTATCATATCTTAACTAGGTTCTAAGCATTGTAAATCTTTCACTGTGTTAACTACATTAAAAGCATTGTCCAACTCTCCCAGAATCTTACTCTTTTAGGGAACCTGCCAGATTGCCTGGCTAAAAGGAGAAATCTTGGTGTCTTCTAAATTTCATTAGCATTTGTTCATGTCTTATTTAGGCCAGCACTGCTCTTTATACTTGCAATCTCATTTAAACCTCATAGTACTTTAAAGTAGGTGTTGTTGGCTCCATTTACAGGAAACTACCTTGAGAAAACAAGGTAATAGTTTCAAGTCATACTAAATTTATTTTGTAAAATGTTAGTATATATTAAAACTATTGGGGGAAAGGCCAAAAGTTGGGAAGTTTCAATATTTACCTAATCTAAGGATGCTTTTGGACAAGAGAAGCACAGGTCTAGACTATACTGAGTTCATTTATTGAGCCTATTACATACCAGACCCTAGGCAAAATATACAGTCAAGTGGTGATTATAATAAATAATGAATTGCCATGTTATGTGATAAATTATTGAATAAATTTTATTAATTTCTATGGAGTACAACTCCATATAGTGGCTTCTTGTTGTATAGCTCATACTACAATTTGCAATTTATACATTATGTAATGTCTAATTCCTTTGTTAGAGTGTATAAGCTCCTTGAAAATAGAACCCACTTTTGCTCACAACATATACCTAGCACTTAGCACAGTGTCTGGCACATTTCTTGAATGAGTGAAGTATGGAGTTCTATACAAGCCCCTAGGAAGACCATCTAACCTAGACTTTGAGATTAGGGGCAGTTTCCAGGGGAGAGGAGGAAAAGGAAGAATGTTTCAGGCAGAGGAAGCAGCATATCCAAAGGCTGGAGATTAGAAAGATCTTGTCTTATTTGAGTGACTAAAAGTTCCTCAGTGTAGCTATAGCACAGTTGGGGAAGAAATGTCCAGATAAGAAACTGGGGAAGTAAGGAGAGGTGAGATCTTGAAGGGCCTATTAAAGCTGTCTTGTGGAGTTTGGCTTTTTATCTCGGTAATGTTTAGGTATCATTGAGGGTTTTCAGGAGGAAACAGACTTGGTCAAATTTGGTTTTTAGAAAGGTTACTGTGGATGAAGTAAAGAGAATAGATAAGAACCAGGCAAGACCAAGGCGGGGAAATGAGTCAGGAGGTTGTTGCAATAATTCAAGCTAGAAAGATGTGATATGGCCTTGAACTAGGAAAGTGGCAGTAAGGATGGGGAGAAGTGAATGGGTTTGAGAAATATTTAGCAAGTATAATCAAATGGGCTTTGGGATTGAGTGGTCATGGACACCAGGGGGAAAAAACATCCAGGGAGGATGTCCAGATTTCAGTTTTGGTTGTGGATGTTTGCAAAAAAGAGTTAACATAGTAGACCTGAATCTGTTGTTCTTAGAAAGTCCAGCTTATGAGGTTGGCACTTGGCTGGTGTCTGGAAACTTGACTGGTAAATAGTTTCCCATGCTGATATGAAGCTTTCCATAAATGATAAGAGTGGCTCACTGTACCTAAACTGGACAAATATGGTTTGTATTGAACCTTGCCTTCCGTCTAGGAGTCAAGAACTTTGGTACATCCTGGAAGGTTTCTATGGGACCAGCCCCCAGTAAGAAACCTGGGGCACTGAATCTTGAATGAACTTCTCTGGTAGACTGAACTTCACACATGTTGTTACAACGTATTGCTGGAGGAATTAAATATGTCCTGTATCACTCGACTGGGAAACTTGCTCCTAGCTTCCTCTGGTCTTTGCCCCAACTGCCTTTTGCCTTTGCCGATTTTGCTGTGAATCCTTTAGATCTTAGCCGTGAATACAACTATATGCTGAGTCCAGTGAGTCCTAGCAAATCGCTGCATTTGGGGGTGTTTTTAGGGAGAGGAGAGAGGAGGAACAGGAAGAGGAATGACACAAAATGTTATTTACTGGGAGAGGGAGCACAAGAGTAAGAACAGATTTTTATGGAACAGATGGGGAGATAGGAGTTCTCGTTTGGGCGTGTTACGTTTGTGTTGCCTGTGAGATATCTGTGTTGTCTGACACTCAGGAGCAAATTGCCGGGGCTGAGGATACAGAGTCGAACATCATCAGCATTTGGATAGCACTTGATAACAAGACAAATAAATTAGATTGCCAAGGTAGAAATACTGGGGGCATGGATATACAGGTTGGGCAAAGGAAGAGTCCAGGGAGTTAAATGAGGAGCCAGAGATATGGGAAGACAACAAGAGGGGCTCCCATTAGCATCTATTGGTGTCTTATTTGGGCCAACCCCTCCTCCCACCCCTACAGTTACCCCCACAGAAGAAAAGAGAAGAGTTTGTTTGAAGAAGAACAAATTAGTTGACAGTGTAAAAAGGTGGCAGGAAGGCTAAATAAGATAAGGACTGATAAACTGTGTTTAGTAACAGAGCGGTTGTCTTTAGCAAGAGCAATTTTATTGGAAGGGTTGGGGCATAAGATTCATTGCAAGGGATGATGAAAGAATGATTCTACCTCATAGAGGAAATGATAGACAGGACCATATTTGATGGAGTAAGTTTGTAGTTCAGTTTTATTTCAGTGTAATAAACTAGTAAAAAGTAGGAAACTAACTTGCTAAAGGTAAGAATTTAGTTTGAAGAGACCATGGAGTGTCAGGACCAGTCACCGTGACTTACAGATGTGGAAACTGAGGTGCAGAAGGACGAAATGCTTTGACCAAAGTCCTTTGGATGGGCAAGGTCAGCTGATGCTGTTCAAATCAGAAATACAGTCTTCATTTCAAAGATGCATAGCTGCCACTTCCAGTATTGAATGGTGGAATACACAGTCAAGGAGATACTTGTTCAAGGTTGGAGGTAAAGCAGTTTTTATCATGATTGCAGGTTTGAGATATGTGTTCATTTTCTGCTAACAGTGTCAGATTGGCCTCACTTTTTGGAGTGGACCAGATAGCTGCTGGCCATGGAAATGAATTCTTCCAGTACACAGCCCCACGGCAGCCTAAGAAAGATCAGGGGACAGCAGCAACAGGTAAGTTAAGAGATTAGGATTGGGCCCTAACAGGTTAGTTGAAGGATGCACAGCCTTCCAAAAGTGACATGTCAGGTCATTCATCCTCTGTCCGTCTTGCCAAGCTCACTGCCAGTGATGCATACCACTGTAAGCTCTGAGATGCTGCATTCCAGAAGCTAGATATTATGCCCTTGACTGGAAGCTGTTGGAGGAAGGTTGCAGGTGAGCTCTCCTACCCTGTGTGGGCACCACTCACCAAAACTCTTCTCAGGGCACTCTGAGTAGGCACTGCTTGCTGTTTTGGCATAGAGGAGGGGCTGCTTTTCAGTTCTTTCACCTGGACAGATTAGGTGTGTGCTGACAGTGAATTTTCCCAATGACGCAGTGATGCTTAGTGCTGTAGCCCTGTACCCTTCATCATGACAGATATAAGAGCATTGAATGAACATGTGTTGAGTGAAAGGAGAGAGGGGGATTTGTATTTCTAAAATGCCTGCTATTTAGGTATCTAATTACAGGTGCTTGACATCGATTATCTAATTTAATTCTCACGGTAATTCTGTAAAATAGGTTAGAGTACCGCCATATCAGAGGCTCAGAGAGGTTTAGGGACTTCTCTAGGTCATACAGTGGTAAGTGACACAGAGCTGAAATTTGAACCCTGATGTGACTCATCCAAAGTGGGTTAGTTTTTGCAAGATTACTTTCCTTTAAAGTAAACTTTCCTTTGGTTACTTTAAGGGGTCTATCGGGCAGACCACCTGACTAGTGCTGATCAGGAAATTCCTGATTGACTGACTTAAGATTCTGTTTCTGGGAGAGCCGAAACTGTGATTAAGTCTCTGTTTGGCAAAGTGGAACTTAGCATAGGTGACTTCCATTTTGGGTCTGTTACCTTGTTATTAACAATACAAAACAAAACCAAAAAAAACCCAAGGATACTTTTGAAAATAAGTTCTTGGTTGCTATGTCCACACTAGTGTTCTCACTACTTTTCCATCAACATATTCATGTGGTGAGTATAAAAATGTGATTTACTCTAAATATGCTATTTTAATGTTAGTGTTACTCTGTAGTGCTGTGAAAGTTAAGTAATGGATATGATCTGAATATCATCATACGTTTTCTACCCCAGAAGTAAGGGAAGGGGAAATAACTTTATTATAGCTGTCAAAATACAATGTTAAAAGAGGAGAAAGAAGAAGGAGAAAAGAAAGTAGATGGCATATGGCCTCACTTTCTAGACAGCGTTTCTTGTCCAACCCAAAGACATGTTTGGAGTGGAGCCAGAGTCCTGGATTCTAGTCTTAGGCTTGCAACTACAGTGTGTAAGGAAGACCCTATATAAAGCCTCAGTTTCCTCATCCCCAGACAAGGTCATAAGGCTGTTTGGTGGATCAAATGACAATACTAGTCATGAAAGCATTGTACACTCACTGTAAGGTATAAAGAAGAATTAGAAAACTACTTGGCTGCTTTAATGTTAAAAATCAGTTTCAAGCAAGAAATGAATGACAACTTCTCTTTCTCCTTCATATTCAGGAAATCAGGCGACACCAAAAACAGCACCCACCACAACAGGCGCCTCTGCGGTGTTGGTTGCAACCGCAGTCCATGCATATCGATAGTAAGTAGCTGAGAAGGAGTGCTTTCTGAAGTTGGAGTGGGGTTAAATTCCTCTCTTTTCTCTCAGTAAGCCTCTTTCATTGCAAAATTGATCCATAGATGAAGGATCAGTAATGCTTTTCAACATTTCACCTGGAGAATTCTGCACATAAGCTTTGAAGAGCCATTATCTTATATACTCTCTCTAGGAAAATGGCTTATATACTCTCTCTAGGAAGTGCTTGTACCCCAACCGCTGCCTTTCAAATGCTCAAAGAAAATTACTTGGCTGAGATACCTTGGATAGATATTTAAAAAGTAAAGAAGTTGTGCAAAAGCTTCAAATTATAAACTGCTTGTCTCTGTTCCTTTCTAGAAGCTGAATGACTAGATTCCCCACTTCTATATGGCAGAAAAGAAAGCTGGTTCTACTTAGTTTAAGGAAGTATTAATAACTTGGTTTCTGTTTGTTTGTTTGTGTTTTGCTTCTGTAGCACAAATGGTCAATATGTAAAACAGGGCAAATTTGGCGCTGCAGTCCTGGGGAATCACACAGCCAGAGAGGTGAGAGTGCCCTACAGCCCATGTAGTCAGGTGACCCAAATCATACTGATGAGCTGGTTTTTATCTGGGTTTGCCCAATCCCTTGTGTGTCAGACAATTAGAATGATTGTATTGAATGTGAATTTTTAATATTAGCTATATAGTAACAATTATAGTCACATTTTACCTACTATTGTGCATAAAAACAAATCCAACCACTCAAAATTCTTGATCGACCTTTGTGATATGGGACTAGCTTAAGAATTGGGAGGGTTTTAGAGGAAATTGTTTACCGAGGACATCCCTTTGTTAGGTAATGAGCTTAGTGTACTACTTTAGTGCAGGTATTAAGACATAATGCTTTATGACCAGTGTTTATGCTCTTGAAAATTCAGTAATAAGATGGGCAGTTGATCACACAGTATAATATAGGTTTGGTTCAAAAAGAAGATGTGGTTAGGAGCCCCGAGACTGATTTCCTTATGTGGGTTGTGGCTAGTTCCAAAGTCTGCTTTAGAAGGTCTTGAACATTGTTGAAATAAGCATAAAAAGTTACGGAATTTCAGACGTCCAAAGAGTATGGAGTCCATGTTCTTCATAGAATTTGAGACACACAGAAATGAGATGACCTGGACAGGTTAGCCAATGTAATAGACAGCTCTCATTTGTATTAGAAGCAAACAAATAACTAAATTATGGAAATTTGGAAACACATAAAAATAGTGGGACTGGAATACTCATTGTTAGGCTCTAACATACTAGTCTTGTTTCACTTTAACTCCAGTCAGTCTTCCTTCTTCCCCCACTCAGATTATTTTGAATTAATCTCTAGAGTACAATTGTAGCTGTAAATAGTATGTATCTCTACAAGGTAAAGTGTTTTTTAATGTAACCATTATGCCATTATCACACCTAATAAAACCCATGATTCTTTGATCCCATTCGTTACTAGTTAGTGTTCAAATTTCCCTAATGGTCTTTTTTTTTACAGTTTGTTTTTTAGTCAGAATCTAGTAAGTTCCATACATTGCAATTCGTTGCTATGACCCTTAAGTCTCTTTCATTTTACCATCTGGAGTTAAATAATGTCTGGTTGACTCTCATTTTGTTATGTTAGCAGCTATTGATGATGATTATCTAGATCTGTTCATTCATTAGGGGTTCCCATTTGGATTTTTATTATCTGGTATTAGGACCTCACCACCTTTCACTGCCAGATAAGATATAGTAGGTAGTGGTAGCAACATTCCAACTATACAACTATAAAAAAGCAGATAAATTGCAAAAATCATATTTTAAAATGCATTGGAGAGCTGTAGAAACAATGAGAACTAGGTGAACTAAAATTTCAGAGAGGGAAGAGTCAGTGAGCTGAGTGTTCCCTTAATTCTTTTTGCTGATGCCTTGGAATAGACAAAGCAGCAGGTTTGGTCTAAGCAGAGACTACTCAGGGAAAGAGACATTGTTAAAAACTAAAGGAGGCCCCCCCCACAAAACTGGTTTTTCCCCATGGGACATTTGCTGAGTTGTGGGATGCTGTGGAAGTCCAGGAGCTGTGCCTGTAAGGTAGAGGGAAGCTTCTGCAATCTTGTGATGTATAGGAGACAAAGTTCTACTATACAGTGGGAACACATAACAAGCAACAACCTTCCTCGTGGTACATTTGCTAGATTTTGATCTTCATCGGGAGAAGGCTAAACAACTCAGATCAGAATCTCTGATGGACCAAATTTTCAGACTAAGGAGTCAGGGATCTTCTGGGCTCTCTATCAAAAACATAGGAAGATAATGCTTGAGAATAGGGACAACCCAGAAGTGGACCAGTTCTTATTATCTACGATCCTTCCCTGACCAGCTCAGTCTATCATTGAATTGAATTGAGATGATCAGTGCCTCACCTAATGTATCTACCTAATGTAGGATAAAGAAGGGAAGGTCCTTTCTGGTACAAGATTATAATGAGCCCTCATAGTCCCTACATCCCCTCTGACGTTGAGTTTTAATCACTTGTTTAACTGTGGTATTGTGTATGTGTGTGTATAGTAAATATATATGAGACATTATGTATATAAATTTTAACCATTTTTAAGTGTACAAGTCAGTGGCATAATTATACTCACAATATTGGGTAACCATCACCATTATTTCTACTTTTTCATCACCCCAAACAGAAAATCTGTAACCATTAAGCACTAATTCCCCATTCCCCCTTCCCTTATCTCCTGGTAACCTCTAATCTACTTTCTGTCGCTGTGAGTTGCATTTAAGTAGAATCATATAATATTTGTCCTTTTGTGTCTGGCTTATTTCAGGAAGCCTAATGTTCTCAAGATTCTTCCATGTTGCAGCATGTATCAGAATTTCATTCCTTTTTGTGGCTGAATAATATTCAACTGCATGCATATAACACATTTTGTTTATCCATTTATCAGTTGATGGATACTTGGTTGTTTCCACCCTTTGGCCATTGTGAGTAATGGTGTGGTGAACATTGGCATTCGGTATATTTTTGAGCCCTTATTTTTGGTTCTTTTAGATGTATATTAGGAGTGAAATTGCTATGTCATATGGTAATTCTATGTTTAGCCTTTTGAGGAACTACCAAACTGTTTCCACAGCAGCTGTACTTTCTCACAAGCAATATATGAGGATTCTGATTTCTCCACTATCTTCCTGACATCTTGTTATTTTTCCATTTTGTTTTGCTTTGCTTTTGTTATAGTCATTCTAGAAGGTGTGAAGGGATTCCTTATTGTGGTTTTGATTTGCATTTCCCTAATGACTAGTGATATTGAACATCCTTTCATGTACCGGTTGGTCATTTGTATATCTCTTATTAAAGTACCTCTTGTACAAATGAACACCAACAAAATAAAAACATTGCTAATTACAGTTAAAGACTGAGGCCAAAATGAGAAGAGGTGGATAGTGAAAAGATATAACTTAAATCTAAGCTTTAAGGGAAGAATTGAGTTTTGAGTTTTATACCTGTTACAAAGCACAACCCCTGACATCTTACTGCTGATTTTGGATTACCTTTTAACTTCTATTCTTGTTTTCCTCCCATCTTTGCTTGACTACAGTATCGAATTCTTCTTTATATCAGTCAACAACAGCCAGTTACTGCTGCCAGGATTCATCTGAACTTTGAGCTAATGGTAAGACTTCCCCATGTTGGAATCATTAGCTCCTTTTGGATAGATTTCTGTATAGGAGACTTTGGTCTGTTCTTACCTGACAGAAATTAGATCTACTGCTTTAGTCCTGGACGTCAAAGTGATATCTTAACAGAGCCTCTCAGAAAGGTCTCTTGGCTGCCTTCTGAGCATGTGGACTAAGGGGCGATTGGTAGAGGTTGGCAGGGAAGAAGAAAGTTCCCTGGTACCTTTTTGGTCCACCCAAGTCCAGCTGCTTCTTTATGAGTTTAGGCAGTAGGTTGTGCTGCTCATGGTTGACTTACCCCAACATTTCTCCTTTCCCCAGGTTCGGCCCAATAACTACAGCACCTTTTATGATGACCAGAGACAAAACTGGTCCATCATGTTTGAGTCTGAAAGGGCTGCCGTGGAGTTTAATAAACAGGTATACTATCTGTTTCTTCCTGTGAAAAGCCAAACACTAGCCTGGATTTCCCTTGATTTTAGAAAAATATATAGAAAATCTATAACCTGCTGTATTTTGTTAGTGACAAGCATTAAAAAACACACTAAATTTGTCACTTGAGCTTACTGTTATGTCGGGAATAATAGGAATGAATACTTATTGAAATTGCTTGAAAATAGGACTTTAAGAGAAAAAAGGCTAAATGTAAATACTTCTTGAAGACATTTTCCACTTCATAAATTATCTTAAGGAATAAGTAAAAATATCTTTTAAAAATAGTGTTTTAAAATCATTTTTAAAAAGTTACTGTGTGATCATTGTAGAAATTTTTGAAAAGCATTTTTTAAAAAGCCACTCATAATCTTACTATCTGAAGTAACCACTATTGACTTTTGTTTCTTTTTTTCCCTATGCATAATATATACCTAAGTAGATATACTCCTTTAAGAGTTCTATATCTTGCTTATTTTATATAACAGTGTATAATGTATCTTTCCCCACCTCATTAAAAATTATTTGGAAATAGTTCTGAAAGCTGCAAATAGGAATACTCCTTAATTTAACCATTCCTTTATTTTTAGGCATATAGATTGTTTTCAGTCTCTGAAATGATAGTGTAGTGAGCATTTTGGTATATGTCTGTGTCCTTTTTCTTCCCCTCTGATTATTTCCTTAGGTAGATTTCTAAGAAGTGAAAGATTGAATCAAAGGGTCCAAATTTTTTTAGGTTCTGTGCCTTTGGCTCACTGCTTTTCAGAGAGATTGTACTATTTTACATTCATATTATTTCTCTCTATATACCTTTGCCAACATTAAGATTTATCGTCTTTTTTTCCTTTTAGTCTTTTTTAAAATTTTTATTTTGGTATCATTAATCTACAATTACATGTGCAATATTATGCCTATTAAATTACCCCCTTCTTCAGGTCCCCCCCACCAACTCCATTACAGTCACTCTCCATCAGCGTAGTGAGATGCTATAGAATCACTACTTTTCTTCTCTGAGTTGTACAGCCCTCCTTGTGCCCCCCCAACATTACATCTGCTAATCGTAATGCCCCTTTTCCCCCTTATCCCTTCCTTCCCACCCAACTTCCCCAGTCCCTTTCCCTTTGGTAACTATTAGTCCGTTCTTGGGTTCTGTGAGTCTGCTGCTGTTTTGTTCCTTCAGTTTTTTTCTTTGTTCTTATACTCCACATATGAGTGAAATCATTTGTTACTTGTCTTTTTCAGCTTGGCTTATTTCACTGAGCATAATACCCTCTAGCTCCATCCATGTTGTTGCAAATGGTAGGATTTATTTTCTTCTTATGGCTGAATAATATTCTATTCTGTATATGTCCCACATCTTCTTTTTCCATTCATCTACTGATGGACACTTAGGTTGCTTCCATTTCTTGGCTATTGTAAATAGTGTTGCAATAAACATAGGGGTACATCTGTCTTTTTCAAATTCGGCTGCTGCAGTCTTAGGGTAAATTCCTAGGAGTGGGATTCCTGGGTCAAATGGTATTTCTATTTTGAGTTTTTTGAGGAACCTCCATACTGCTTTCCACAATGGTTGAACTAATTTGCATTCCCACCAGCAGTGTAGGAGGGTTCCCTTTTCTCCACATCCTCGCCAACATTTGTTGTTTCTGTGTTTTTGATGTTGGCCATCCTCACTGGTGTGAGGTGATATCTCATTGTGGTTTTAATCTGCATTTCTCTGATGATTAGCGATGTGGAGCATCTTTTCATGTGCCTGTTGGCCATCTGAATTTCTTCTTTGGAGAAGTGTCTATTCATGTCCTCTGCCCATTTCTTAATTGGATTATTTGCTTTTGTTTGTTGAGGTGTGTGAGTTCTTTATATATTTTGGATGTCAACCCCTTATCGGATAGTCATTTATGAATATATTCTCCCATACTGTAGGATGTCTTTTTGTTCTACTGATGGTGTCCTTTGCTGTACAGAAGCTTTTCAGCTTGATATAGTCCCACTTGTTCATTTTTGCTTTTGTTTCCCTTGCCCGGGGATATATGTTCATGAAGAAGTCGTTCATGTTTATGTCCAAGAGATTTTTGCCTATGTTTTTTTCTAAGAGTTTTATGGTTTCATGACTTACATTCAGGTCTTTGATCCATTTTGAGTTGACTTTTGTGTATGGGGTTAGACAGTATTCCAGTTTCATTCTCTTACATATAGCTGCCCAGTTTTTCCAACGCCAGCTGCTGAAGAGGCTGTCATCTCCCTATTGTACATCCAAGGCTCCTTTATCAAATATTAATTGACTGTATATGTTTGGGTTAATGTTTGGATTTTCTATTCTGTTCCACTGGTCTGTGGGTCTGTTTTTGTGCCAATACCAAATTGTCTTGATTATTGTGGCTTTGTGGTAGAGCTTGAAGTCAGGGAGCGTAATTCCCCCTGTTTTATTCCTCCTTCTCAGGATTGCTTTGGCTATTCGGGGTCTTTTGTGGTTCTATATGAATTTTAGAATTATTTGTTCCAGTTCATTGAAGAAAGCTGTTGGTAGTTTGATAGGGATTGCATTGAATCTGTAGATTGCTTTAGGTAGTATAGCCATTTTGACAATATTTATTCTTCCTAGCCAAGAGCATGGGGTGAATTTCCATTTGTTAGTGTCCTCTTTAATTTCTCTTAGGAGTGTCCTGTAGTTTTCAGAGTATAGGTCTTTCACTTCCTTCGTTAGGTTTATTCCTTGGTATTTTATTCTTTTGGATGCAATTGTGAATGGAATTGTTTTTCTGATTTCTCTTTCTGTTAGTTCATCGTTAGTGTATAGGAAAGCAACATATTTCTGTGTGTTAATTTTGTATCCTCCTTTTAGTCTTATTTGCTTGGTAAGAAAGTATTAGGTGGATATGAGTAGGAGGAAAAGAAGGTGGGGCTTACCGAGAACTCAGGGAATTTAATCAGGCAAAGCCAGAGAGCCAGAAAGGACTTGGAGTTAACGCCCTTTGCAATGTGAGTTCATTCCACTTGTTGTGAATCTGGGCTGACCTTGAGACTTGCTCTAGCTAAAGCAGGTGAGACAGGGCAGAGACATGAGACAAGCATCATGATTAACTTTTCCTGCCTATGATGAAAAATTCCAAAATATAAATAGTATAGTAAGAACAGGAGGACCTCCATCTTAAGGCTAAAATTCCATTTTAAATTCCAGGGAGTTTGGACGTAAGATTCCTAACATATTCTTTGGTAATAAGACAATAACCCACCTTATCCTAAGGCAGGGCAAGCAGTCTTAACTGGGATGTTCTCAGTGTTTGAGGGAAACCACTGTCTTGGGAAGAACAGGAAGTTTATCCTACAGAATTATCTATAGAGGACTGACTGCGTGGATAGTAACACAATATCTCTCATCTGAGAGCATCACAAGACCACAAGTCAAGCCTATGCCCAACAACTCTCAACCCTGCCCTTTGCCCCGTTCTTGAAAGCCTTAAAAGAATCCTGAGCCCTTAAGTGTGCTCTCTGAGGTTGCCCGCACTCCCCTTCTTTGGAGTGTGTATTTTTTAAAAACTTCTTACAGCTCAACTTGTTATGTTTTGTCTTTGTGCTCTTCCAGTAGTGTGTTTGCCACTTTGCTATTTCATTCTATTTTCCAGACTTGAAGCACAAGTCTTCACTCTCTCTGTCCTACTTCAGATAAGTAGGAAGGGTCTACTGAGAGCTCTGATTTGCATCTGCACGTTCCCATCAATGAGTTTCCCTTCCTCTCTGCTTTTTTCAAGTAAACCTGCCTTTGTCTACCTTAACTCTGGCCTGTTCCTCCCTTAGACTGTATTCAAATAAAACTTTTGCTCTGCCTCACTACTGTGTCTCTGCCGTTCTGTTCTTTGTTGCAGTGGGGACAAGAACTGAGGAGAACAAACTCAACTCCCAACAAAATGACATCTCATTGTTTTAGTTAGCATATGCTATTTGATTGCAATAACAAAACTTTTCTTTTTTTTAAGAAAATGAGTAGCAAGTTTCTAAAATGTATGCTGTGTTAAAACATTGACTATAGAGTAATTATCTAGAAAGATATGTTTGACTCTTATCTAAGATCTGTGCTATTATAATATGGCTAAATTTGTAAGTGGAGGTATGAATTCTGGGAATGCAACATTGTTTTGGGAAGGCCCTTTTTTCTAGGATATCCTCTTTAGAAATACCTTTTGAAATTTTTTTCAAAGCTGCTCTTTCTTTCATAGATTTCCAAACATTGAAGCAGTAAATCGGTATAGTAATGATTGCTAATGTTTATTATGTACTTACTGTTATTTGTCAGACACTGTGCCAAGTACTCTACTTATATCCACCCAGTCTTCATAACTACCTTAGGAGATGTGCAAAAGCTTCTATCTCCGTTTTATAAAATACCTTTATGACATAAGGTTCACAGAGGTTATTTGGCTGAGGCACAAGTTAATAAGTGGCAGTGCCCAGATCTGTATCCAGAGAGTCTGACTCCAAAGCCATACTCTAGGCACTTTGGTTCCTGGGAAGATTACTGATTTTGGAATGGTTTACTTCTAAACATGCAGTCTGTTTCATTAGTGGATACCACTGTTTGGAAAAGAGCATTAGCAATAATGAAACAAGTACTCACTGAGCTTTAACTAAGTTCATGCTGCTTTGATTTGTCCTGTAGGTGTGCATTGCTAAGTGCAACAGCGCCTCCTCCCTGGGTGCCGTGCTCTCACAGGACCTCACTGTAACAGAGGGCCCGGCTGTGGAAGCTGGAGATTCTTTGGAAGTGGCCTATACAAGCTGGCTCTTTCAGAATTATGGACTAGGCCAGGTAAGAAGATGTACCCTGCAGGTCACGAGGGCTATTCAACTATAAGGTATTATTACTGCAAAACACTGCCGTTGGCAAATAGAAATCGTGCCCTGCTTTAGTCGCTAGGATTGCTCTGGGGGCAAAGTCATCAAATGCTAAGGTATGAAGTCTTCTCACTGCCACTATGTCTTTTCTACATAGAGAAAATGGAAGCTGATTTCTCAAGTGTCATTTTTGGTAATTGTTCACACGTATGTCTTGTCTTCCTGTGCCAGTTTTAAACTTGAGTATGTTCTTACAGGTTTAGGTCTTAAAACTTCTTTTTAGACCTTCCTCACGGTGGTTTCTGTTTTTTTATAGTAGATACTGTAAATAAATAAGGCTTAATTGTGTTTTAATATTTTTTTATTGATGCACATAAAATAGTATGCACAGATCTTAGTGTACAGGTCAGTGCCTTTGGACATGTGCGTGCGCTCATGTCACCACCGCCTAGAGCAAGATACCAGACATTCTTGTGTTTTAATATTAAGCCCTCAAAAGCAGTATGGTATGATAGAAAGAGGTTTAGACACTGAATTAAAAATATGTGGATTCAAGTCTCAATTTTATCCTAACTTGACCTTGTCATGTCGTTTGAACTCTTAATTTTTTCCCCCCGCCATCTGTGAATGGAGGTTAGTGGTGCTTACTTACCCTGCTTCCTTGGCAGGATTGGTGTCAGCATCAAATGAACTGCATTGGAAATTCTTTATAGATGCTAATGATTTTAAATCCTTGGTGATCGAAGTTAATTTTTTTCTAAACCTGGAAAATCTTTGTCTCAGAGATACTCAGTAAGATAACACCCTGTAACCATGATGTGGTCCCTTCTTCTCAGGTCTTTTAATATTCTATTTCTCAATATACTTGACATTACCTATTTCAGAAATAATGGGCTGATATGTGTTAAGTTGAATATCATAATGATGATTGTTATTTTGAAATGGGCTGATCTCATTTACTTTAATCGAATTGCAGGTTTTCGATTCCACTGCTAACAAAGATAAGCTGCTTCGCCTGAAATTAGGATCAGGAAAAGTCATCAAGGTAAAGGCTTAACTGTGTTCTTATATGGGTTTCTAAGTTTCATTGAGCTTAATTTAGATTAAATTTTGTGAAATTTCTAATGTTGGTATATTTTCTGAGCATCTAAAAAGACCTGGTTAAAAAGCAGGAGGAGAAAAATGCGTTACATTATCTGCATTTGGGACATATTTCCTTATGAGACAATATTTTGAAGATGAGTACCTTTCTTTTCTCTAGTCCCTACCCTTTCTTTTTCATCCTGTGACTCTGAGGAAATTAATAAATCCTTCCTCTAGCCTAATAGGTAAAGAGGTGAAACCATTTCTTCTAAAAGTATATTATAATGGCCAATTCTTGTGTGTTTGGGATACTTTGAATCAGCACTTCCCAGTCATTGTAGGAAGCAACCACTACATAACACAGGGAACACTGGGATTGAAGTCCAAGGACCTGGGTTCATGTTGAGAATTCTTTCTTTACCAACTATGCAAGTGTTGTTTAATGTAGAGAGTGTTTTACACATGAGGTATCATTGTACCAGGACATATGGATCCATTATGAAGTACTCATTCATCCATATTGTAAAAAGGTTTTCTCCATAGCCTTGTTTATAACTCCTTTTCCAGAATCCTCTGGAGATTTTTTTCCTGTGGATCATAGCAGTTAAAGCATGATCCTTAAAGCTGGACAGATCTAATGTTGAATTTTGGCTTACCAGTTTACTGTCTGATCTTGAGCTAGTTACTTAACCTCCCTTCGCCTCAGTTTTCTCATCTGTAAAATGGGTGTAATACTGCTAACCTTATGAGGTTATTTTAGGAATTAAACAACGTAATGCAAGTAAAGTGCTTACCACAGTACTTGGAAAATATGTTTAATAAATGATAGCTTTTATTTCTCTTTTAATGCCATTCTTCCAGTCCTCCCAATTTCTCTTAACATCTAAGAGAAGTATATTTCACTCAGGCCCAGATATGGTAGCTTTTACAAGTGAATTTAGAAGCAGTATTCTAGATATTCTTGTAACCAGTGAAGGGAAAGGGGAATAATTGAATTTGACCTCTCTCCAGAGGTCCAAACCTGACAGTGTGGATAAGTGAAACCTGATGATCCTATACTTCATTTTTTCTTAAGGAGGTTTGTATCTAGTGAACTTTTTCTCCTTTGATTCTTAAAGGCCTGGGAAGATGGAATGCTGGGAATGAAAAAAGGAGGGAAGCGGTTGCTTATCATCCCTCCAGCCTGTGCTGCTGGTTCTGAAGGGGTGGTAGGATGGACTCAGTCTACAGACTCGATCCTGGTGTTTGAGGTGGAGATCAGGCGGGTGAGTGACATTCTGCTGTGTGTGTTTGATGAGTTCTCTTTTCTGGTTAAGTTAAATGGATAAATATATTTGAAAAACAGGTTCTGAAGACTTTTTTCTTTTTTTTTAAGTAAAAATGATGTTGGAAAGAGCAACAGCTCTGGAATCTAAAGACCAAGGTTCATGTCCTTCCTGGTTCTCTATTCAAATTCTAGAAGAGGTTGTGACTATGCAAATCACTTCTCTACACTTTTTTATTTTGTCTGTAAAATAGTGATTCCTACCTAATGTTCATAACCTTTTGACTTACTAATTCCATTGCTGTAAATTTATCCTAACAACATGTTTATATAAGTATGTAATGATATCTACATATAAATAGAGATAGATATATCATTTCCTCCCTCTGCCACATTGTTTGTAATAGTAAAAAACCAGAAACAACTGTCTGTTATTGAGAGACTGGTTAAGTTATGGTTTTCAAAGAGTGGATTTTATGTAGCTCCTAAAGAATATCCAAAATCTGTTTTAAGTGAAAGAAGCAAGTTGCAAAATAGTATGGATACATCTATATGCCCATATGTTTATAGAAAATTTCTGGAAGCACAAAAATAAATTATTAAAAGTGATTTCTTTGGAGAATGGAAATGGAGTTCAGAAACTTTTTTATATTCTACCCTTTTGTACCATTTAAAATTTTTATCATGAATATGTATTGGTTCTATAATAAAATCTATGACAAATTGTGATTAATTAAATAAATGCTACTTCCCCTTCAGAAAAAGACCCTGTTTGCGTTACACTGATCATTAGGTCCAAAATGTGATAGTGTTTGTGACTATAAACGGTAAAATACAATACAAATAATAAATATTATGGTTATCTTCATTGTGGCTATTATTTCTGCTGCAACAAAGGATATGCTTTTCTTTTCAATGACTTTTTCCTAATTGGACACTCTTATCTCTGCTGGGCCATTGTAGCCCTCTTTTACTAATATACTTCCAGCTGCTTTTCACAGCTTTTGTATTCTCTCTCAATTTTCCTGTGAGTTTGAAGAAATCATGGCTGGTGATATATAACAAACCAATTTGAATCCATCAAGGTTGGTATTTTGTAAACATACGAAAAAAATACTCTATTTCACCAATAATCAAAGAATTACAAATTGACATACTTATTAAATTGGTAAGGCTGATCTAGAATGAGAATACCCGGTGTGATGAGTGTTGAGAGAGATTTATACACTACTTATGGAATGTAAAGTAGTTCATTTTTTATGGTGTGAAATTTAATGGTACACATCAAAAATCTTAAAAATGAACATATCTATCATCCAATTTAACTCCTGGGAATTTATACTTTGGAAATGATTATGTGCACAGATACAGATATAAAGATATTCAGAGAGGTATTGTTTGTGATGTGATATAATTAGAAATAAACTGTCCAATAGCTAGGAATTGATGAAATATATTTTGTAATAACATAGATATTTATGACTCCTTTTCCCAAAATCTTTTGTTGGAGACTTTCCTATAGATAATAGCAGGAAAGCAAGAGAATTCCTTGTAGATAATAGCATGTCTTGAAGTTAAACATACTCTTCAGTAGTTAAAAATGATATAGATTAATCTTTTAGTAACATAGAAATATGTTAAGAAATCAGTGAGTGAGCAAAGCAGGTTACACAACAGTGTGGCCCCATTTTTGTAAAAAACATACATACATAATATAAATGAAATTCTGCATCCAAAATTCTAACAATGTTATGGCTTAGTTCCAGTGTTACTGGATTGAAGGTGATTATTATCTTTTTTTTCGCTTATCTGTATTTTCTGATTTGTCTACAGTGAACAGGTAATGACTTGTGTAATGAAGAATAAGTAAATTAAAGGAGAATGGAGGGAAAGGGTACGTTTTTTGTAACCTGTTCACCTGTGATTGATCTTTTACCTAGGTCAAGTTTGCCAGAGATTCTGTCTCTGATGGGCACAGTGTTAGTTCCTGGGATTCTGTGGCCCCTTCTTCCATACCTGGTGCTGACAGCCTCTCTGCTGATCCTGTTCTGTCAACACCCACATCAGTGCCTTTCAAATCAGGGTAAGATAGCTGGCATTTTGTATCAAGCTCTTTTATTGTCCTTAAAAATGATTCTTAGAAGGATTCAGAAATAGGGATATAGTTAAAAACTAAAATAATTTTAAATAATTGTGGAAAAAATGGCAAGAGGGAACTGGGGAAAATACTTGCATAATTTTTTTCTGACAAATGTTTAATATTCATAGTCTGTAAAAGCACTAATCCAGATACATAAGAATACCTGCCAAACTCTAGAAGAAAATTGGGCAAAAGACATAAACACAAAATATATACCCAAGGAAAAAAATGTAAATAGTAAGCATTTGAATGAAAAATTTTTCATCTTCACTAGCTTTCAGAGATTATACAACCTAAAGAAGAGTTAAAATTCTGTTTTACAGCCATTCACTTGCCAGACAATTTCAAAAACAGTTTGTTTATCCAGTGTAATCTGCACTCTTGATTATGGACCTTATTTTTAATCTCAGGGAGCCATGTCCGACTCTTCGTGCCAAATCTAATTCCCTCAGTGAACAGCTGATGACAAATACAGTGAGTATACGAGTCTATCTCCTTCCCTCCCAGTTTGCTGAGAAGGTTTCATGTGCCTAGGGTATGGAAGGTTAGAGAAAAAGAAATCATTTATTTCCTCTTACTTAGGAGTCACTATAAATTAGACTGGGCTTCTGCGTAGACAGACCTAGGGACCTAGGGTCAAAGCTTTATTCTTTTTTTTTTTTTTAAAATATGGATTTATAACACACTTGTATTTTTTTTAATTTTGGTATCGTTAATGTAAAATCACTTGAACAACATTATGGTTACTAGACCCCCTATTATCAAGTCCACCCCCCACATACCCCACTACAGTCAAAGCTTTATTCTTACAAGCAAGTGGCCTTGAGAAAGCTTTGTAACTTCTCTGAGCTTCGGCTTCTTCTGTATTAAAATGAAAATTCTCACAGCCCCTTTATAAGGTTCTTGTGGTATGTTCATGAAGCACTAAGCTCAGAGCCTGCATATAGTATGTCTACAGTAATCTCTCAAGAGATTTTTATGAGGTTTAAATGAAACAATGCCTGTGGATTTTTTAGTATTATGTGTGACATATTGTAAGAGCTCAATTAACATTAGCTCTTATTATCATAATTATTGCTAACACTGTATCCTTCCTACTTTTCATTCTCTCAGAGCGATTCTGCACTAAGTCACTGGTCAGTGGACTTTGCGCAGGTCTCTGGGCATTTTTGTTTCCCCTAGTGTAAGATGAGCAGACTAGCATACCATTGTAGTAAAATTCGGATTTGAACGCCTTTAGGAGGATGTATGCTGTAGTTAACTGCTGCCCTGTCTGGTCTGTGACAGTATCTGAGTTTGCTTCATGTGGATGAGATGATAGCTGAAGCACACTCCAAATTCTAATGCCCCATGACATTCACTTACCATATAGGGAAACAGGATAATTGCATGGAGTGAAATTGACTAATTTCTGTCAACTCTAATTTACTTGTTTATATTCGGCCGAAAGCAGGAATTATTAAGGAAATAATTGATCTGATATATGTAAAAAATGGTCTAAACCTGAAAGTGAAGCCAAAGAATCAAAATTGAAAAGCAATTATAACCTCATATTTTTAACCAGCCACAAAAATTGTTCAGCATTGGCTCTGTTGTACTGTCCAGACACAACTACTTTTGTCACCTCTTTCTAAGCTTCAGTGGCTTGTGGTAGACTACTGGTCTCCAACATTTTTGGGGTTTTTTTTTTTGTAGTTTTGTTTTTTTAATTGAGGCAAAATCCACATAACATAAAACCAATAATTTTTTCTTCTACATTTAAGTTCTTAGTTTTTAGTTTGAATAGGTAATTACTTTCATATGGTACAGTTATCAAACCCATATAACAAGATATACATTGAGAAGACTCACTTCCACCCCCGCCTCCATGTGCCCCATCCTGTCTCACCCTGCCTTAAGTAACTGCTTTTATTCGTTTCTTATATATTCTTATATTTGCAGGTGTAAGTAGGAATGTGTATTTTATTTTCTCCCTTCACAAAAAAGTAGCATACTGTATGTATTATCTACCTTGCTTTTTACATATTATAATGTATATAACAATATCTTTCCATGTTAGTGTATATAATGCTTCCTCATTCTTTTTTATCTCTAGATCACAGTATTACATTGTATGGATATGGTTTATATAATTAGCCTTTTTTGATGGGCTCAACTTTCTTTGATTATGTGTCTCCATCAGTTAAGAAAAAGTGAAGACACTCTTCCAGTATGTCTTTATAAATTATATACATAAAGTACTGTCCATCCCCGTAAACAAGCTTAATGTCTTATGTTTACTGTAGCTTAAAAATAATTTTAAAATAGAGGTTAAGATCATTTATTTTTATACCCAGTAGGTCATCTTGTGCACACTCAGGGGTATGTACTCCACTCTGAAGGCTGTACTTTGGGCCAGTTAATATATACAAGGGCTTCTAGCACAGGCCTAGTGGGTAGTCCTTGCCACGACAGAGTTAAATGAACCTGAATTTAGAACAAATTCTCACAGCCCATTTATAGGGTTTCCTGTTTCTTTTCTCCCTAAATCTCTTCTAAGTATCTATCTACTGAATTGCTCCCAGGACTTTGAAAGGGTACTAGCATCTGAAATGCTTCCCTCCCTTAATCTGTAATTTAGTTTTTCATCCATAAAATGAGAGTAATTATGGTAGAGAGACTTAATTGAAATGAAGTAATACATATGAAACCACTTTGTCCATTTCAACATAGAGGGAATTCGTTTTACTGCTATTTTTAACCCATCTGTGCTTGTAGACAAGAAATCTTTAATTCTCATTTTCTAGAAGAAATCATTTCAAATAGATACAGCAGGGGAACTTGTTGAAGGATTTGACATGAGCGAAAGACATCACACAATGTGTTCCCATTTCCCTTCCCCAGTCCCTGACTGCTACCATTCTAGTATCTGTCTCTATGAATGTGACAGCTCTAGGGGCCTCATAGAAGTGGAACATACAGTATTTGTCCTTTTGCTATTGGTTTATTTGACTTACATCAAAGTGCATCCATGTTATAGCATGTCAGAACTTCCTTTTTGGGGCTGAATATATTCCATTGTGAGCCACATTTTGTTTATCAGTTTGT
>JAVSCE010017478.1:0-25535 GCA_032199065.1 Smutsia gigantea
TTGTAACGCTAATTTTCATCAGTCATCACCCCCACACCCAGTATTTTAGAGCAAGCCCTATCACCCTATCTTCATCTTCAGTATTTTCAGTACATATCCCTAATAAGTACCACACACCCAAAAAGCTATTTCTAATGTCTTATTACTGGTTTAATTTTTCCTAATTGTCTGAAAAATGCATTTCTATAGTCAGTTTGTTAGAATCAGATTTCAAACAGGGTTTAGATTATATCTGGCCAATGTCTCTTAAGTCTCAATCTTTAACAACGTCCCAGCTTTTTTCCTCTTTGCCTTTTTTTTTTCTTTTTTTAACTGAGTCACCTATGCGGTAGAATTTTCTCCATTCTGTATTTGGCTGATTGTCATCTCCCATGGTTTGTCTTCTTATCTTCCATATATAATTAGATTTATAGCCTGGTTAGGTTGAGGTTCGGTTCTTGGAGACAAGGACACTGCATAGGAAAACATCACCAAGACTGATTTTTATCCAGTTTTCATTAATACACAAAACATCCTAAAAGGTCATCATATGAACTTCATATACATAGTTGGTTTTTAGCACTTCAGTATGAAATACCAAATAATTTAATTTCAGTTCTGTACTGGTAATCACCTGAGGCTTTTTGAGCACTTTCCATGAATCGGGCGCTGATCCTTACTCTCTGCATATGAAGGGAAGTGCTGAGCCTTGTCTTCCAAATAAGGAAACAGACCATAAAGTTTAATTTTCTTAAGGTTATTCCATGTAGTGCTTTACATGCAAGTAAATCTAATGTATGGATTTGTGGTTTAATATAATTTGTCTTTTCCTTGTTTTGTGCTGTAACATAATTAGGATGCAAAAGTAAGTTATTACTGGATACTGAAAATTACATTGTTTTCCATACTATATTTCCATGAAATATACAATGTCTCTTAATTACAAAATTGTTGCTAGTAATACCTGAAATTTGACCTACCAGGTCCTTTATATTTTGTGATATGTGAAATCAGCCACACTGGAAAATTTTCATGTAATTTTTTTCTAGATATGCCTTTATCTTTGACATGTAAAAATGAATACTGGTTGTTAACGTAGGACAAAATTGCCTTTTGTCCCAAAGCATTCTTTGTGTTGCTTCCACCAAAGCCATTGGTTGCCCTGGGGACAGTTAAGTCAAAAACAGTAAAAACTTAGAAAGGAAGTCATTTCTATAAACACATGTGACCCCCAAAACACATGAAACAATTATATGAAGAATCGGGAGAACACAGGTGGGGGCATGAGGGCTCTTTGCTTTTTATTTAGGGGAGGTTTTCAATTTCAACACTAAGATAACTTACCTTTCCTGTAGATTATTCAGTAGCAATGACTTCCTAAATTGCTAGTGGGTTTGACTGCCTTTTCTGTTACAGCAGTGGTGCCCAGCACACTGGTAGGTAAAATTAAATAGGTATTTAATGCATGTTGAAAATAACCTTTATATGGTTTCCCATATTTTGGGGTGTAAAACCCTAAATAACCACCAACTCTGAATAGTAGACTTTGCCTAAACCACTGAACTATTTACATTTCTTCTCTGAAACTTGCACATCCTTCTGTGTTAATTTCACATTCTCAAGCCTCCCCAGATCTGCTTACCAGAGTCTCACATTTTCCTTCCACAGGAAGCTGAAACTCCACGTAGTGTTCTTGAAGAAATTGGACTGACATAACTCTCCTCCTTTGTTGATGACTTCTTGTGGCATTTCACACTGTAGATGGTCACTGCCTTCATGTCCATGTTAGCTAATGGTATAAGATGATGTCTTTAATAAGTATTACTGTTTTGCTAAGCTGCTTCATTCAGGCCTACACAATATTTTTCTTTTAAAGGGAACTTTGGTTATTCAGGTGATCAACTTAAGGGACTTAAATATGAATTAGAATGATGCATAAAAAGGTACTTTTTCTGGATATTTTAAAGTTTGTTGATCTGTTTCTGTTAATCTGATCATGTGTTGCAGTGAGAGTTACAATCAGGCAATACAGTTTAATTGGTTACTGTCTTCGGCAAAGGAAACTTAAATTATGTGAAATCTGGTTTTATGAAAGCAAAGACAGGTACATTTCAGTATACGTGAAAATAAAGGGAATTGACACGTGAAAATAAAGGGAACTGACATGTCACATATCGAATGAAAATTTAACTTCATGTTGAAATTTTAAAAATTCATACCAAATACCCTTATTGGAAATTACATACCTTAAAGGGAATACACAAGTGACTAAATTGGAATGATGCTGTTTCACATCAAAAATTAATTTCTTAGGCATTCCAAACCTGATACAAAGGATGGAGATCTACTGTTTGATCATAATGAGCATATTACTTTTAAGGCCCAGGAACATTTGACACCTGAGATAAATTTTTTGTGGTCATAAATCAGTCAGTTGGATTGTTTGATGCCCCCAAATAAATGGCAATGTTGACTTACCAGGAATTCTTCATAACAGTATCTTGCAGAAAATGTGTTACTTTCTTCACAAAGTGTTGCATAAGTCATTGTTTAAAGCACGAATATTCCTACTGGGGTGCTCGTTAGAGCCAAATTTATTTTGCTCCCCTCCACCTAGAAGTGCTGCAAACTTTAGGGCAGCTTCCTTCCCCTCTGTGGCACTGCCTAGTTGTCAGAAATCTTAGACTAATAAAAAGACACCTTTCATGTAAAAGTGAGAGTTGAATGAGGTAAAATGGCATTTAGTGGGTCCTGTATTTTTTACAGCTATACAGTTGATTCAGTGTCACTTTTATACACACTTCTATGTATGTAAACATGTCTTTATGGTTTACACTTTAATTTGTAACTGCTGGGCTGAATTAAGCTTTGTTGTGATTGTGACCAGTATTCAGGCCATGTGAGCAGTGTCTTATCACATCACCAATTAGTTGTAATAAATATTCAACGTACACCACTGTAGTGTGTTTTTATCTCTTCCCTAAAGTTTGTCAAACTATGGAGAGCTGCTGAAGGATTTTTTTTTCAGTAAAATGAAAATCACCTCCATTTAAATGTGGTTAAAAGCACACACAAGATAAATGGTGGAAGACTTAAGCAGTCTTCATGTACTTCAAGCTCATTAAAAAACAATGTGGATTCCATGCTTCTGAGAGCTTATCTACACATTTATTTTCAATCAATAAACGCTGCTATTAAAACCTTGATGCAGTTGACTTTGCTACTTTCTGAATGAGCAACCTGGATTACTGCAGGTGAATCAAAAGCATTCCAAATCAACTGAAGTCCCCTCTGCTCATGAACCGGAGGTGCTAGCACACCACTGAAACAGCAGCAAGTGCAAACTACTGCCTAATACATGCAGCAAATCAAAACTTTGGTTATTATGATAGTTAAGGGACTTGCTATTAATACAGATGGGAAGCGTTACATACTACAATGACAATATTTAAGAATGAGGAAACTACTATCAGATCAAATTGTTAGTCTAAAAAAAAAAAGGTACATGGAGAGTTCAAGAGCTTCCAGCACAGCTGTTTTTTCACTGAAAACAGGCATATGGGCTTCTGATGACAATGTGGAGTTGGAATTTTGAATCATAAATAGCATTCAGGTCTTAAGTTTAAAAACCATTAATAAAGTTCAAGCTGGACACTGATCAGGATAGTGAGCCAGTCAGTGGCTTAAGAACTGCTCTCCATACCACACTGCCCATTGGCACAAGGTTGATCACCAGCACCTCTACCTTCAGCACAAGCTGGTGCTGACCTCGTTTTCCTCCAAGATCTATTAAGTCTGTACAGCTTTGACTACCACATATAATTGTGTTTATCTTGACTGTATTTAGGAAAGTATTGAAAAATACTGAATTTAGTGACCGTTGTTCAGCATTAGTGAATCCAGTAGGTAATTACAGAAAATCATTTTTTTTAGAGTATAAAAACATGCATTTAAAGTTGGGAACATACCATTAAAATGTATTCTGGACCACATCTTTTTATAGACTACAGATTAAAGAACTCTCATTTTCAATAATCATTCAAATCCCAATCACGAAATTTTTCCTGTTTCATGACCTTCAGTATTTTGGGCTTAAGTCCTTATTTCCGAATCTCAAGTTGCCAAATACCACATACTTTGAAATTCAAGATCCCCAGTAAGTCAATGGAAAAGCAGCTAAGAAAATAAAAAATTTATAAGGAAGCATGAGAGCATCCTTTTTTATGATCTGAAATCTAAGAACAGTACTTTGCCTTAAGCCTTTTAAGAACAGAATGTTCTCTGCCCCCATTTTTCTTTTTACCAAAAGGGCCTTAACACTAAACATACTCGGTAGCAATGACCCTAATGTTCCTGACAATGACAAAAATAATTTATGTAAGAAACTCTGCAATACATTAAAAAGTGAACTATGGAAAACCAGCTGAGGAGGGACTGAACATGGGGTAGGAGGGAGGAAGAAAACGGACTCTACTTTACAGTACATTAAAATGGAGAAAGTGAAATTTTAAGTAAAACTAAAGCTATTACGTGTAGAAAAATCCAATAATTATTAAAGGATAAATCACCAAATTTAATGGCCATTAAGTATGGAAAAAAGCTTTTGATTTAGCCAATAGGAATGGACAGTTGAACATAAAATTTACCAAATTGGCAAAGATAAAAATACTGGGTGTTGTGAGAACAGCAAAATTTGATAAATTTTTTCTCGTCTTTGTGGAAGGCAATGTGAAAATACTTCAGCATTCATATACCTTGATGTAATTCATCCTAAGGAAATGATCAGAAAAGTGTGAAAGTATGTCAGGAAATCAACCACAGGATTATTTATAGCATAGGATTCTTTAATAGTGCAAAATTAAAAATAACTTAAAACTCCAAAGTAGGGATATGGTTGAATAAACTGATAGATCCACATTATGCAGTGAGTAAAAACATAGCAACAGGGCTTGGAATATGACGTTTTGTGTGGAAAAAACATTCAACTGCAGCCATATATGATCTTTGTGTAAAAAAAGTACACACATATAAGAAAAACGGCTAATGCAACACTCCAGTGTCAACTGGTTATCTTTGAGGGTTAGGATTACAAGTAATTTTCATGTTATGTATACATTTTGTGTTTTTATCAGACAAGTAAATAAGAGTTCCAGGCTTCCCAGGGTTCTGCCAGACCTGTTAACCCATTTGAGCTCAGAGCCCTTTACCCAATTATACAGCAGCCATAAGTAAGATACATACAATCATTTAAGAAAATAGAGATTCAAGATGGAGGCGTGAGAGGGGAGACAAGAGAACTCCTCCCCAAATCAAATTGTGCGTAGTTAATACAACTAACCCTAAAACAGCAGCAGGAAAGAAGGCTGCACTAGACTACATACAGACCTCACGAAACAGTAACGTGTGAAAGCCTTGATGCGGTGGTACCCGAGCCCTTCCCCACCCCAGCTCACTGGTGGGAGGAAGAGAAACGGAGCAGGGAGGGGGTGGAAACCTGGGACTGCTGAACACCTAGCCCTGGAGATCTGCTTTGCAAACAGAAACCTACATTGTGTGGTGATCTGGAGGATGGGGAGCTGGGACAGGCAGAGAGCTTGGGAGACAGATTCCGGCTGTTTGTGGAGGACGGGATCCACACCCGGTGGCTCTGGGACAAGGGAAAGGCAGGTGGTCTGACAGGCTTCCTAGCAGTGAGAGGCCTGCTGAAGGGGCGGGGTTTACACGGAGCTTGCTGCGCTGGAGAAGGGATAGGGGGACAAAGTTGTCTGGGTGCCCTCTAGCCAACAGATTGGGAATGTTGGGACCTTCAGGCGCTCCATTCCCATGGCTGGCTGCTCAGCTCCGAGGCCCCCCACTGTGACATGCAGCCTGCCAAGCCTTCCTCCTGGCCTGATAGCACTGGCTCACAAACTGGCAGTCACTGCGCTGGCGTCAGGCCAGTCAGAGGGAGACCCCGCCTACAACAGCTAGAGACGCAAAGCACAGAGGCTTACACCTGTGTGCTCGGCCCACTGGCTCTGATACGGGAGACAGGCATACCAGACGGGAATCAGGAAACAGATTTTCCTCCCGCCAGGCACCAGCGCCACTCCCCTATGACCCCCCAACCTCACTCTAGGGGCTGAGCAGCTCCAGAGACTGGAGCTTTTGGGCAATAGAGGGCACCACACAAATATGAAATGTCAAAAGAACATGGTTCAGACCAAAATCACACAAACCCCAGAAAAAGGGCCAAATGAAACTGAACTCACCAATCTTCCTGAAAGAGAGTTCAAAATAAAAATCATAAACATGCTTATGGAGGTACAGAAAAATATTCAAGAACTCAGGAACAAATTTAAGATGGAGATTCAATCATTAAGAAATTCCATATCTGAAATGAAACATACAATGGAAGGATTTAAAAGCAGATTAGATGTAGTAGAAGAGATGGAAAATGGAATAGAAATTACAGAAGAGGAATACAAAGAAGCTGAGGCACAGAGAGAAAAAATAATCTCTAAGAATGAAAGAATATTGAGAGAACTGTGTGACCAATCCAAATGGAGAAATATTTGCATAATAGGTGTACCAGAAGAAGAGAGAGAAAAAGGAAGAGAAAGTGTCATTGAGGAGGTAATTGCTGAAAACTTCCCCAATATGGGGAAGGAGACAGTCCCTCAGGCCATGGTGGTGCACAGATCTCCCAACACAAGGGACCCAAGGAAGACAACATCAAGACATATAATAATTAAAATGGCAAAGATCAAGGATAAAGACAGACTTAAAAGCAGCTATAGAGAGAAAAAAGATCACATACAAAGGAAAACCCATCAGGCTATCATCAGATTTCTCAACAGAAACCTTACAGGCCAGAAGGGAGTGGCATGATATATTTAATGTAATGAAGCAGAAGGGCCTTGAACCAAGAATACATTACCCGGCAAGGTTATCATTTAAATTTGAAGGAGGGATTAAACAATTTTCAGATAAGCAAAAGCTGAGAGAATTTACCTCCCACAAACCACGTGTACAGTGTATTTTGGAGGGACTCCTATAGATGGAAGTATTCCGAAGACTAAATAGATGTCACCCAAGGGATAGACAAACACTATAGAATATGATTCATAACATACAAAGAA
Source organism: Smutsia gigantea (assembly GCA_032199065.1). Taxonomy (NCBI): domain Eukaryota; kingdom Metazoa; phylum Chordata; class Mammalia; order Pholidota; family Manidae; genus Smutsia; species Smutsia gigantea. The sequence goes on from JAVSCE010017478.1 coordinate 7,101, forward strand.
TGGAGGAGGAAAAAAAAATAGCATACGAAGTGAGTTAAATTAGACTGTTAGATACTAAGGGAATTACCCTTGAATCTTTGGTAGCCACGAACCTAAGCCTGCAATGGCAATAAGTACATACCTATCAATAATCACCCTAAATGTAAATGGTCTGAATGCACCAATCAAAACATGTACAGTCACTGAATGGATAAAAAAACAAGACCCATCTGTATGCTGCCTACAAGAGACTCACTTCAAACCCAAAGATATACACAGACTGAAAGTAAAGGGATGGAAAAAGATATTTCATGCAACTAATAGGGAGAAAAAAGCAGAAGTTGCAGTACTCGCATCAGATAAAATAGACTTCAAAACAAAGAAAGTCACAAGAGACAAAGGATATTACATAATGATAAAAGGGTCAGTCCAACAAGAAGATATAACTATTATGAATATCTGCACCCAACACAGGATCACCTACGTATGTGAAACAAATACGAACAGAATTAAAGGGGGAAACAGAATGCAATGCATTCATTTTGGGAGACTTCAACACACCACTCACTCCAAAGGACAAATCAACCAGACAGAAAATAAATAAAGAGACAGAGACACTGAACAACGTATTAGAACAGATGGACCTAACGGACATCTACAGAACACTCCATCCAAAAGCAACAGCATACACATTCTTCTCAAGTGCACATGGAACATTTTCAAGAATACATCACATACTAGACCACAAAAAGAACCTTCGTAAATTCAAAAAGATTGATATTTTACCAACCAGCTTCTCAGACCACAAAGGTATGAAACTAGAAATAAATTACTCAAAGAAAATGAAAAAGCCCTCAAACACACGGAGGCTTAATAACATGCTCCTAAGTAATCAATGGATCAATGACCAAATAAAAACAGAGATCAAGCAATACATGGAGACAAATGACAACAATAATTCAAAACCACAAAATCTGTGGGACGCGGCGAAGCCTGTGCTAAGAGGGAAATATACTGCAATACAGGCCTACCTCAGGAAAGAAGAACAATCCCAAATGAACAGTCTAAACTCACAATTAATGAAACTAGAAAAGGAAGAACAAATGAGGCCCAAAGTCAGTAGAAGTAGGGACATAATAAAGATTAAAGCAGAAATAAATAAAATTGAGAAGAATAAAACAATAGAAAGAATCAATGAAAGGAGCTGGTTCTTGAGAAAATAAAGAAAATAGATAAACCCCTAGCCAGACTTATCAAGAGAAAAAAAAAGTCTACACACAGAAACAGAATCAGAAATGAGAAAGGAAAAATCACCATGGACACCACAGAAATACAAAGAATTATGAGAGAATACTATGAAAAATTATATGGCAACAAACTGGATAACCTAGAAGAAATGGACATTTTAGAAAAATACAACATTCCAAGGCTGACCCAGGAAGAAACAGAAAATCTGAATAGACCAATTACCAGCAAAGAAATTGATTTGGTAATCAAAAATTTACCTAAGAACAAAACCCTGGGCCAGATGGTTTCACTGCTGAATTTTATCAGACACTTAAGTGAAGACCTAATAACCATCCTCCTTAAAGTTTTCCAGAAAGTAGAAGAGGAGGGAATACTCCCAAACTCATTCTACGAGGCCAACATAACTCTAATACCAAAACCAGGCAAAGACACCACAAAAAAAAAAGAAAATTACAGACCAATATCCCTGATGAACATAGATGCAAAAATACTCAACAAAATATTAGCAAACCGAATTCAAAAATACATCAAAAAGATCATCAATCATGATCAAGCAGGATTCATCCCAGGAATGCAAGGATGGTACAACATTCGAAAATGCATCAAAATCATCCACCACATCAACAAAAAGAAGGACAAATACCATATGATCATCTCCATAGATGCTGAAAACGCATTTGACAAAATTCAACATCTGTTCATGATAAAAACTCTCAAAATGGGTATAGAGGGCAAGAACCTCAACACAATAAAGGGCATATATGACAAGCCCACAGCCAACATTATACTTAACAGCGAGAAGCTGAAAGCTTTTCTTTTAAGATCGGGAACAAGACAAGGATGCCCACTCTCCCTACTTTTATTCAATATAGTTCTAGAGGTCCTAGCCACGGCAATCAGAGAACACAAAGAAATAAAAGGCATCCAGATTGGTAAGGAAGAAGTCAAACTGTCCCTGTTTGCAGGTGACATGATATTGTACATAAAAAGCTCTAAAGAATCCACTCCAAAACTACTAGATCTAATACCTGAATTCAGTAAAGTTGCAGGACACAAAATTAATACATAGAAATCTGTTGCATTCCTATACACTAACAAACGAGGAGAAAGAGAAATCAGGAAAATAATTCCATTCACAATTGCATCCAAAAGAATAAAATACCTAGTAATAAACCTAACCAAGGAAGTGAAAAGACTTATATTCTGAAAACTACAAGACACTCATGAGAGAAATTAAAGATACCAGTAAATAGAAACACATCCCATGCTCATGGATAGGAAGGATTAATATTGTCAAAATGGCCATCCTGCTTAAAGCAATGTACACATTCAATGCAATCCCTATCAAAATACCAACAGCATTCTTCAATGAACTAGAGCAAATAGTTCTACAATTCATATGGAACGACAAAAGACCCCAAATAGCCAAAGCATTCCTGAAAAGGAAGAATAAAGCAGGGGGGATCTCGCTTCCCAACTTCAAGCTCTACTACAAAGCCATAGTAATCAAGACAATTTGGTACTGGCACAAGAACAGACCCACAGACCGGTGGAACAGAATAGAGAGTCCAGATATTAACCCAAACTTATACAGTCAATTAATATACGATAAAGGAGCCTTGGATATAGAATGGGGAAATGACAGCCTCTTCAACAGTTGGTCTTGGCAAAACTGGACAGCTACATGTAAGAGAATGAAACTGGATCATTGTCTAACCCCATACACAAATGTAAACTCAAAATGGATCAAAGACCTGAATGTAAGTTATGAAACCATAAAACTCTTAGAAGAAAACATAGGCAAAAATCTCTTGGACATAATAAACATGAGTGACTTCTTCATGAACATGTCTCCCTGGGCAAGGGAAACAAAAGCAAAAATGAACAAGTGGGACTGTATCAAGTTGAAAAGCTTCTGTATAGCAAAGGACACCATCTGTAGAACAAAAAGGCATCCCACAGTATGGGAGAATATATTCATAAATGACATAGCCGATAAAGGATTGACATCCAAAATATATAAAGAGCTCATGCACCTCAACAAACAAAAAGCAAATAATCCAATTAAAAAATGGGCAGAGGATCTGAACAGACACTTCTCTAAAGAAGAAATTCAGATGGCCAACAGACTTATGAAAAGATGCTCCACCTCGTTAATCATCAGGACTCTCTTGTCCCCTCCTGGCATGAGCCAGAAGCTCTGTCCTTTCATTTCACTTTATCTCTAAATAAAAGCCTGTACCTTGCTCTCCTACCTTGGGTGTTTGGTAAGTTCACTCTTTGACTCTGCAAACAAGAACCCCAGCATCATTTTTTGGGGCTGGTCCAGGATAACTTCGGAGGTGAGTATCAGCATCTGAACCTGCCTTTTCTTTCACTGTCCTTATAAAAGGAAGCCGTCTATGGCACACAACATCAGGCGCTCGTCAGCCACTTAAATGGGACAAGCCCGGCTGCCGATCTCAAAGTCTTGAGCAACAGGTTCCCCTGCATCTCCCTCAGTGGATCCCCCATCTCCCTTGGGAGCCGGGAATGTCATCTGAGTGGAGGCCAGGATTCCCTTTCAGAGGCATCTCCTTGGATGCAAGGGACTGAGGAAAGCCATGCGCAACTGCAAGAGTCTAGGCTGAGGCTACACATTGCCAATCGTCAGAGAAATGCAAATTAAAACCACAATGAGATATCACCTCACACCAGTAAGGATGGCCACCATCCAAAAGACAAACAACAAATGATGGCGAGGATGTGAAGAAAGGGGAATCCTCTTACACTGCTGGTGGGAATGTAAATTAGTTCAACCACTGTGGAAAGCAGTATGGAGGTTCCTCAAAAAACTCAAAATAGAAATACCATTTGACCCAGGAATTCCACTCCTAGGAATTTCCCCTAAGAATGCAGCAGCCCAGTTTGAAAAAGACATATGCACCCCTATGTTTACTGCAGCACTATTTACAATAGCCAAGAAATGGAAGCAACCTAAGTGTCCATCAGTAGATGAATGGATAAAGACAATGTGGTACATATACACAATGGAATATCATTCAGCCATAAAAAGAAAACAAATCCTACCATTTGCAACAACATGGGTGGAACTAGAGGGTATTATGCTCAGTGAAATAGTGAAATAAGCCAGGCGGAGAAAGACAAGTACCAAATGATTTCACTCATCTGTGGAATATTAGAACAAAGCAAAAACTGAAAGAACAAAACAGCAGCAGACTCACAGAACCGAAGAATGGACTAACAGTTACCAAAGGGAAAGGGATTGGGGAGGATGGGTGGGAAGGGAGGGATAAGGGGCAATAAGCGGCATCACGATTAGCACACATAATGTAGGGGGGTCATGGGGAAGGCAGTATTATAGAGAAGTAGTGATTCTATGGCATCTCACTACACTGATGGACAGTGACTGCAATGGGGTATGTGGGGGGACTTGATAACAGGGGGAGTCTAGTAACCATGATGTTGCTCATGTAATTGTACATGAATAATAGCAAAAAATTTAAAAAAGGTTCATTTGGATTTGGGGCTATGAACGGTTCTGTCTGTACTACCTGACCTCCTCCCACCATGACTCCTGGACCTGGAGGAGCTCTGGCTCTGGCGGCCGTGACCCTGGCTACGGTCCCTTTTCCTTCCTCTACTTTGCGACCTATGCCTTTCATGACTCTGTGATGCGTGTTTGTGGGATTTCGTCCCCCTGTGACTGCTCCTCCTTTTCCTCTCTGATTCCCCATTTCTTTTGTAGCAATGTGCTGGACTGGGGCTCCTCCTCCGCCTTGGCCTGCTGGAGTATTCATCGTTGCGGCCTGCCCTCTCTCTCCTTTCTGAGTTCTTCCCAAAGGAGGAGGCAGTCCGATCTGGAGACAGGTAGATGTCTCTATTAGCCTCCCAGAATTCATTGTTGGGGTTTCTGAACACATGAAGAAAGTTGCAGTGTTTTCCTCTTGGACATTGTTGTATTTCAAATAAACCTGCAATGGCACAGTGAGGGAACAGCATTTATTACTGGCACTTTATTCTTTTCAGAAGGTACATGTCTGATGGTCAGGAATGACAGAACTATTTTTTGTGAATTATTTAAAAGGGCTTACATAAATTCCTGTCACAGTTTTGGTCCACAGAATTTCAAAAATACTCAAGCATGCTAACAAAATGGCACTGAGAAGTTTTAAATAGCCAGACAATCACATTCCCCTCCTGGATTATGGTGGGGAGTGCAACTGAACAGATAGTGACATTTTTTCTAGGGTTTCACTATCCCAATGATCAACAGTGCAGTACCTCATTAACACTGAAGACCGAGCCCTTGGAGTCCCTGTGGCAGTATGCTTGGAGGGCACATTGTTGACCGGAGAGAACCACTGGCCAAGATAGCGAGCCTCTTATAAGTTGAGAATCCTATATTTTCTTCACACTTTAAGAAATGGTAAACACTGGCCTAATGCTTTAATAAATTTAAGAAGTGCTTTTAAGAGGGAAGATTCTTGTCAAAGGTGAAATCTATTTGAACTTAAGAGATCCTTCTGGAGTTTTCAAACTTTTTTTAAAGCAGTAAACTCCCCAAATATGGAAAACAGTTCAAAGTGAAGTACCTCCATACTACACACTTACACAAAAAGTCAAAATGGGTATTAAATGTAAGAAATGAAACGTACTATAAAACTCTTTGAGGAAAACATACAAGTAAAATCCTTGTGACACTAGGCTGTGCAATGGCTTCTTAGATATGACAGCAAAAGCACAAGCAAAGATAAATTGGATTTCATCAAAATTAAAAACTTTTGTGCTTCAAAGGACACCATCCATATGAAAAGACAACCCACACAATGGAGAAAATACTTGTAAATCATAACCACAGGAAGGGACTTGTCTATAGAATATATCAAGAACACTTATAACCCAATAATAAAAAGACAACCTAATTTAAAATGGGCAAAGAAGCTGAACAGACATCTCTCCAAAGAAGATATACAAAGGGCCAATAATAGGACACAAAACCATGCTCAACATTGTTAGTTACTAGGGAAAATAACAAAGGTGTTATTTAGAAACAAACAAGTAAAATAGTCTCCTGCTTTGGGGGAGTCAGAGTCACACTCTGAAACACCTCAGTGAAATCACACTGGATTCCAGGAACTGACAAAAGTCACCGCTTTTATGGAGAAAACAGTTCCATCTCTCTCAGCCCCCCAAACCTTCAAACTTAAGGCTAATTGTTCTTATGCTTTTCCAAAGCAAATAAGTCTGAGGGTTTTTTCCTTCAGTAAGTGGCTTTTAGTGAGAGCATCCATTAATACCAGGTTGCCAAAGATTTCCTTTACAAATTAGAGTTTTAGGTACAAGGTTTTGAGGAGGTGAGTCCAAAGCAAAGGCTAAGGCAAGTGCTGCACCCTTCACCCCCGCCCAGGCACGGACAGTTCCATTTTTGCCTCCTGGGTACTTCAACAGAAAGCATTTGCATTAAGCCCACCTCAGAGGAAAAAAATAAGCAGGTCCTTCAAAAGTAGTGGCTGCTCAAGGGACTGACTCATTTTCCTGATTCGGCGGCCGCTGTCCCATGAGTCAGTCTGACTGAATGTGCCCGCACCAGACCCCACAGCTATAATCCATCTCCACTGCTCAAAAGCGTGTATTTCAAGTAAGGCAGGACATGTTATAGGTAATGTTTTAAGTGGCAAAAATGATAGAGGACTCATTAAGGGATAATGATGGGGGAGAAACCCAGACAGTTCAAGTGAGGCGAGCCAATGAATAGAAAACACCTCTGAAGTGGGGACAGCGAGAAGATGGCTTCCCACAGGCACAAGTTCTTAGACTTCCTGAACTTTCAGAGCCCAGGCCTGAAGATGAGAAGAAGGGATTCCAGCTCTGATTCTGTTCTGATACACTGGGACCTCAGTCTCATCCATAAAGTGACCTGCAAGGTCTGTTACAGATCCGAAATGTGATGTCCTTTATCTAATGATCTGTGCTCATTATCTACTGTATGAGACAAAAACACTGTTTTTCCATAACAATGTCCCATTATGTAACAGTGGAACTGGGGAAAAATCATCATGCTGTATTTTACCACAAATTGCCATTTTCCATCGGGTCACTGGGCAGAATTCGCACTGAAGCTGCCGTCCTGCATACCATCGTCCATTAAACAGAGAAAAGGCTGCTTGGCATTCTTCTTCCCTTTAAACCACAAATAAAAGGACGTACTTTACAGTGACTCTCTACTATGAAGATTAGTCTTTTTGTTAATTAACGCTTTTATTAGTTTATTGTAGGACCCTCCCACCCCAGTCCACTACTTTTCTATTACCTAGGGAGTACCCACTAGAGCATTCAAGCTCCTGAAGCTCAGAATTTATTCAGGAACCCTTTTACTAACCCTCTGAGAGGTTCTGATGAATGGGAATTGGCTTGAGTCACAGCTTCTTAAACCGCAAACGACCAGACCATTAAAAATACAGAAGTGTTTTCCATTGTCAGAGTCTCTTCTTTCTCAGCTAGGACTGCTGTACTTATAACAATGGCTAATTTAACCCATTAGCCACAGCACAGCCCAGGCAAACATTAAGACCAGCAGAAATGGTGCACTAACTGCTCTTTTTGTGGGCTTCACCTTCTGGCTCTTATGATTTACACTCCTCCATTCTCTCTTCTAGGTATCCCTTTTCAGTTTGTAGTTTAATTAATAAAATTACATGAGCAAAAAAAAAAAACTATACTGTAAAAGATTCAAAACTATGTAAGTATACAAAGAATGAAATACAAATGCATTATTTTAAAATCCCTTCTATATTTTGGTATCAGCTCTTAACATTTATTTTTTAAAAATGCCATGCATGTGAAAGCTATATATTCAGTGGCGAAATCCCAGACGTCAACACAGTCCCAACACTGTACCATAACATGAGGACATGTTTATGTTCAGAATACTCACGATTGATACTGAACATACACATTGCCCCTCAGGTGCGGTTCCAAGTTGCAGCTGACCTAAGGAGCAATGAAGAATTCTATCATAAAGAAAAATTAAGGAAAAGAAACCCCAGTCATCAAATGCACTTTGTCCAGGCGAACATTACCAAAAGTAGTTGTCAACTGAAGATGGCAAAGTCCAGATCCCCCTCCCCACCCACTTCTGGCATACTTCAGCACACAGCAGCACTGTAGGCCCCAATGACTGAGCCCCGCTGAACAGCTTGGGGTTTTTTTATAGATAGGAAGTGTTTCACATGTGCATAAAAATAAAGGGAATAGAAATCAACCCATATGTACACCACCCAGAGGTGAACACTGTTATTTTCCATTTTTAACTGACAATGTTTAAATATGTAAAACTAATTAAAGACCCAGGTGAAGCCCTTCCAGCCTCTTCTCCCTCTTCCATCACATAGATAAGCACCATCCTGAGGCTGGGTGCATCCCTCACAGTCCAAACACACACACACACACACACTCTTATCTACACAGACACAAACACACATATCCACCTCCACACACAGGCATCAACACACATCATATGTGGGCCATAAAATATATGTTATGTATAGACATATCCATTATATAGATATACAGGTATACACATGTATGTACACAAAATTTGTATATGTATTAACAATATATAGTATTTTTGTACATTTTATAATTTTATATAAATAGTATTTATTCCACATTCTTTTTTCAAGATATAATCATGTAAACATGACTCCTTTTAACTACTCTATGCTGGATATATCAAATTATCAAAGTCATTCATCCACTCCTCTCATGATGGACATCCAAGCTGCTTCCAGTGCTTGGATGTCCAGTGCCCGTGAACACATCTCTGGGGTGTAAGGGTCTCTCTAGTGTGCATGATCAGAAAGAGTGTGCTGGTCTGTAGGCCACACGTGCCTTCAACTTCACTAGGTTCTGACTAACCGCTCTCCGAAGTGGTTTACTAATTCACACATCCTCACCACATTAATAGAATTTATAACTTTTTACCTGATAGGTGTGAATAATATCTCATTTTAATATGCACTGTTCCTATTACTAGTTAGGTTGAATATCCAATCATTTGCCTTCAATGACAAATCTGTTTTTACATAATGATATAAAAAGGTCCTTAAGTATTCATACCAATGTTTCACTTTTATTTTCAAAATGACTAATTTTATAAACTTGTCTGAATTTTTTATTAGTGTATCCAAAAAGAGGCAGGGTCCATACTGACAGTTCATACCACCACCCTTTGCAGGAAGACTAGAAGGCCTCGGGAGGCCATGTCAGCTGCACCAGGGACCCTAGAGATCACTTAATCTAGTGGTTCTCAAGTGGTTATTAACTTTCCATGATGAATTCAATGCTCTGGAAACGTTCCTACTACACATTTACTAAACAGCTTTCCACTTATAACTGCCAATGTGATTAGCATGAGCTTGGCTGACAGAATTCTGAACAAAAGAAAAGAAGTATGCCGTAATCAGTGGGGCAGCCTGTTGCAGGTAATGGTGGAATTTCCACTACCTAGTCTGCAGTTTTGAAAGCAGCTCTACCACTAACTTCACAGAAGCAGTGTGATGTAGGGACCCCATCACACTGGATGTAGTTCAGTTCTCTTACTTTTGGGAGGAAGAGGCAGGCAGAGGTAAAGTGACAGGTTCAAGAGCACAAAGCTAGTTAGAGCCCACTGGCCCCTCAGCGGCACCTCTACCACAGTACCCTGTCATGTGTGGCCGGGTGCACCCACTTCAGTGTGCACTGGTTGTGCTAAGGAGTGGTGCCGAGACCAGGATGCATGCAACAGAAACAAAGGGGAAAGAGCAACTTTAAGCGAATTTTTAAGAATTTTGAAATGGGGAGATAGAAGTATAGCCTTGCATTTCACGAGTACTGCTGATGAGCAGTTGCTCTGTCCTTGGCTATTCCAACTTTCCCCTGTCATTTCCAACCAGCAGGAAAAAAATCCACAATTTTACTCCTTTCTTTTTCCAAATTATAGGATATTTTCGCCATCCCAACATAACAAAATCATTCGGGTTTGAATCTGATCAAATCACAAAGTAAGAGGCTTCACTGTCAGGATTCAATTATAGGGCCCCAGGAGCACCAGCAATTACGTCGGACTTTGCCTCAAGGAATGCTTTCAGCCTGTTATTTGTAATCTGAACGCCTCTTTTCACCCAGGATGCTGCCTCACCAACCATGATTTGGGGAACACTATGTTCAGTATCAAAAGTATCCAATGAATAAAAACATTGTCCAAAAAAAGAAATTAAGATTTCTGGTTCTGAGTAGCTCCAGAAGAACGACCATGCCCCTTGGGTGGAAGCTGCAAGCAGGCACTGTCAACAAACACAACAACAAAGTGGGTGAGTGGAGTGATTGGAGTGGTGGATGCCGCACTGCGAGGACTTCATGCAGAAGATCCACAGGCTGGAAAAGAGGTGGACCACAAAGGCACTGATGCCACAGAAGATCCTTCCCAACCTAGACCCTAACATCTAGGAAATACGCTTGCACATATTTCTGACTTCATGCTACCACAGCAGCAACAGGGGATGGTAGAAAGGGAGAGAGAAGGAAGGAACGTTCGGCGCTTGCCTAGGCCCTTGCTCTCCTGTTCCACTGGGAGCCTTCATAAGAAGCAAACCCGTTCTCCCTTCACGCACACTGTGCACACCCACCTTGAACTGAATCACTTTCCCCACGTTCCTGAACTCGGGGAGCACATCAGCATAGAAGTCCAGGAACTGCTGGTAGGTTTCCTCTTCACTGTACTCCAGGCTTGCATCAGGGTCATAGTCGTCCCTTCTGCACTGCTCCATCCCAAACGTTGTAAACATGCTTTTAATAAGAAGTGTGGGACTCGAGGCTGGGAAATTGTGTTTACGTGAACACCTGCATATGAAAGAAAAAAAAATTCAGTAGTCCAGTTGTTAGAAACTACATATCAAAGGCTTACTTTAAACTTTCAGATAAAGACTCAAGTAACTTTGTTTCGACTTAATTGTAAGACACTGAACCCCACCCAGATGTCAAATTTCAACACTTAACAAAACTGTTCTAAGACTGAGCAATATATGGACTCCCATTAAAATGTGAAGGTGGGAATTATTTCCAAGTTCATATGCCATTCAGCTGTCTTTCGAGGAAGTTCACAAAGCCTTATACATGTGAAAGCAAAGAGAAAAAGAAAGCCCACTGGTATGAGAGACTGTGGTTAACAGGCAAAGTCATATGTGGGACACAGGAGACGGTGAGAACAATACAACCCTGCTTCTATATGATCAATGCTCAGAGACTAGGATCATCTAAGAGTTTTGAGCTAATGGAACAGTCCAATCTCATACGTGTACAGCATTTCATAGTTTGGGTGGCACTTTTCTATTTTTTCCTCTGATCCTTGCAACCTATTAGGATAGTCAGAGCTAGTATTTTCTCCACTTTGCAAAAGAAGGAAGCTGAGGCCTTCTTTGTGAGATGCACACTGACCCCAGTCACATGGCTGGTAAGACAGGATCCAAGATATACAGTCTTGTGCCTGTTCAATATATGATACAATAAATGTAATTATATTTTTATTTAATGAAGCAGGCTAACCATTATGAAGAACAATTTTCTTTTCATAGTTTAAACTGGACCAGGCTGTACCTGATTTTCATTTTTATGAGTTTACTTTCTTATTTACTTCCTTCTCCTAAAATAAAATGAGGAGAAAAAATATAGTTCAAGGTTCCCTATCAAAATTTTCCTGATTAGTTTTCTAGTTAAAAAATTGTGAGACAAAATTTTTAGGGGGGAAAAAAAAAAACCAACCCCAGAACTTAGGAAGAAAAAAGCTTAAGAACCAGGCAAATGTTGGAAAAAAACAATGGCCCTAAAATGATTAAACGTTTAACCACTGTACTATATACATCTGTGTGCCTGGTGAGGTAATGCATACAGAATACCCCACACATCAGGCCCAGCTCAGAAATGTGCAGAGTTCATGTGTAACTTTCTATTTTCCAAACTTTTCTATTTTGGATCCTCTTTTTCAGTTAAAGACGTTATAACTTATAACGAGATCCATCTTCCCAAGGATAGCTATTGACAGAACAAAGAGCGAGGATTCAACCTGCCTGGCAGTGTTAGCAGTGCAGCAGAACTTCACAGGTGTGAAGCATATACAGAATTAAACAAAGAACCAACTTCATGAGGCTAAAACTCTGCTCATGGGATTATTACATCTGAATGAACTTGGTTCTAGGTCTCAGGGTGTCACATGAGAATTTGTGTTTTAGAACAGAGCCAAAGTCCCCATCTAAAGAAAATCCCCAGTTGGTGTGGAGACAGTCCATGCTATCTGAGTATATTCAAGGCTAGGCCTACAACCCCTACTGAAAAGTCAGCTAATGACAAAATATTTGGGGAGGCAGTCTAAAGCTGTGGTACCAATGCCTGTCAGTACTTCCAACTCAAGCCTGCACAGCTCCCAAAGCAGAGGACTGTAACACCTCAACATTTTGATTCAGTTAATTCTAACATGATAAAGCAAAATTAGTTACCTATCTCCAAATCTACAAGCTCCTGTTTTACTGTAGAATGGACAATTGGCTCGATCTTTCTCCATTATTCTTAAGTCCGTGGGTGGTTCTGGGTTTTGCCATGTGGTACCATTTTCCAACTGTTGAAAACAACCATGACTTTACTGGTGGTGTAACAATCCATGAAGAATTCGATGTTTAAAGGTATTCAAATATTTTGGCCAAAAATAAAAATGGATTCACTTAAGAATATACACATTCAAGTTGTAACAAGCAATCAAGACTTTCCAAACAACTGTCTTGAGACACAAACTGTATCTCCCTCTCGGCTCCCAGTCACTGCCTATTACTGGGCATCCCTCTGGCTACGAGGAGCAGTCACCAAGGTCTCTCTCCTGTGCGTCCATTCTGAAACGGGTTAAAGGAGTTGTTAGGGAAGCACTCTAACATACCCACTCTACAGCAAATTAAACTGTCTGTTTTGGCCTAACAGTGTGTGATGTAACAAGTATGGTCCACAGGAGTAACTCAATATAACTTACTTTTGTTGTTGCTGTTTAAGTCACAGAGCCCCAAATGTGATTCTGATACTCAAATGTGACCTAAATAGCTTACCACAAAATTGAAATGACTGAAGAACTGTTTTTAAAGAAGTGTTCGCTGGTCTCAAACTCTTAATGAAAGGTTTTGAAAATACCTCATTTTCAGCCTGCTCCAACATCTTCTGCACAGCTTCCTACAAATGATGCAAACACAGGATTAATGAAAACCTGGAAGTCAGGTAAGCCACATCTGGTTTCTCTGGTTAAGAATCTCCAGTGTAACAAGTGAAAGAAAAAAAAAATCGACACATACAAATGAGTTTAGGTTCTAATTTGCTGTCTATATAGCACACATCTGAAAAGTGTTCAAAGGATATATAGCTGAGAATTTTTATTCAAATAGGACATTTAATAGCTTGCATTACAAAACATAATCTTATAATAGTTTCAGCAACAGTAGTATTTAGTACTTTTGAGCAGATACCACATTCTAGCTGTGAAGATGAGGTATTAGTGAATATTATAAAATGCAATGCTAGCTGAAACATCATACTCATATAACAGAAGCTAAATTATGACATAACAGTATAATTAGGACTGATGAAGAATCTCAAAATTCTCAGTAAGACAGTGGAAGTCCTGCAATACACCAGTAAATTTTGACCTCATTGTCATTTAAACGAATTTTAAATTATGTTGGACAGACTTTCTTCCCTGGACCCTTAAAGCATTACCTAGAAGACTTGTCTGTCTAGCTGCTTACTTAAGAACTCTACCTGATCACAGAAGGGTCCTTGGTAACTCAGTGTGCCCCACACGGAACTCCAGCTCTTCCCTGCCCCCAGCCACCTAGATGCCCCATATCTGTCACTGGTGCTGCCATCTGCCAAACTGTTCAGAATAAAAACCTGAAAGTGGGACTTGAATTCCCCTCCCCATCCATTCAATCTATTAGCTAGAGTCCTGTGGTAGCAACATACCCAAATCTGTGTACTTATCGTTATTAAGCACTTTATTCAGCACTCCATTCATCCAAACTACAATCATATCCTATCTGCAACAGCAGCTTCTACCTGGTCACTCTACTCCACTACTGCCTCCTTGGTCAGCACTCCCCAACACCTGCTTCCATTCTTCATACAAAAGTTAGAATGAACTGTTAAAGGTAAATATATAGTAGATGAAGTCATTCCCAGCTTAAAAAGCCTTTAATGGCTTCCCATTACACTTCGCATAAAACCCAAACTCCTCCTTCCTTCCTTCCTACCTACGCAGGAGGCTGGCATGCTCTGACCCTGCCACCCTCCTGGATTCCTCCCCAGTCCTTGCTGGGCTCTCCTCTGGTCTTTAGAATTCAGGCGCGCTGACCTTCTTCCAGGTCCAAGCTCGGCCCCTCCCCTCTGCCTGGACCCCTCCTCCTGAGGTCTTCCCTTCAGGTGGCAGCTCAAACAGGGCTCCTGGGGAGTCTTCCCTGGGCAGGCAATCTAAAGCAGCACTCCCTACCCCCACCACTCCACCACAGGCTCTCTGCTTGCTTGCTTTCCAGCACTGATCCTATAGTACTTAACATGAGCTTCTCTGCGCACTTTGCACCTGGCTCCCACACCTACAAAACTAATTCAGGGAGAGCAGAGACTGTCTTTTCTGCGGCTCTATCTCTGTCCGCTAGAGAAGTAGCTAGCACACAGCAGAAACACAGATTGCACAGCCCTTTACATATGCTTAGAATCTACTTCATTTTACCTGCTTCTCCTGTCTCACTAGACTTCCTTTGAAACAAAAGCCTTGCAGTTTTAAAAGAAGCCTCAGTTTTTATCTGATGCGAGAAAGACCTCACTTGAAGAACATTCCACTGTTAAAATGGGAATGGATGACTCGCTATAAAAAATGATAAGCTCCAAACAATTTTCCTGCCCCCTAAAAACCTAGCGTGGTCTTGCCTCATCTGGAAAGCAGCACTCAAACAAGGGTGTTTAAAATTTGCCCAGAAATTAACTGATGGCCTGAGACACAAAATACAAAGGTCACAGAGGCAGTTTCTACCCCATCATGACTAAGATGTCAACAAATCACTTTTCCCCATTATAAAGTGATTACCCAATTTTATGCTAGTCTAACTTAGGAAAATTAGAGAAAACATCCTAATGAATCAGTCAAGGAAAGATGAGCTCCGATATCTTTGAAATAAACACACTGTTAAAGAACAGCTGCAAAATATACCAAAGCAATCTTTAAAAGATCCTACAAGATGTATGCTGTATAGATTCCTTTTTTAATGGACAACTGTGTGTTAGCTACAATTGCCTTTACAGCCCAAGCTGGAAAGGAAGATTTAATAACAAAAAATATTTTCTAATTCCTCAATATTTGAGTTCCTGATTTTCTTCAATCAATTCTTTATGACATGTCATAAGCAGTTAAGTCTCTCATGAACTAAAATGTGGAAACTATACAAAATAATATTCTCTAAATAAGTTAACCAATATACAACAGAAGCTCAGAAAAACACCATTTGCTCTAGACTGGTATATAGTGTAAAGCAGGGACCAGCTGCCTATTTTTGTAAGTAAAATGAGTCATTTACATATCATCTATGGCTGCTTGCATTAGCACACTGGCAGAGTTGGACATTTCCAACAGAGACCATACAGATAAAAAAGCCTACAGTATTTACTGTCTGGCCTTTACAAAAAAGGTTTGTCAATGCCTGGTATAAAGTGTAAGATAGGTAGAGTTGAAGAAAAGCCTTAAGTATCTGCCACAGCACAGATGCAAAGAAGAGCACTGTTAAGGACACTATAGTGTGTCTATATGAAAAACACGACTCTTTCTAAACAAAAAAAGATGCCCAAACCCTGAAATGCCTAGGCAGGGCGTTTATCCCTGCGATGGAAATCACCTGTCTTTCCTTCTTCTCTTGTAGCTTCTGCTCTTCCTCTTCTCGCTCTTTTCTCTGCTGTTCTTCCCACTCTTCCTTTAACTTTCTCTTTATAGGCCATAGAAAAAAAGAGAAGGTAATTTTTTTCAGACTCACTTTTGAAAAACATTTAGGATGTAGGGCAAATAAATGGAAAAGGTTAACAACATCAGTAAAATGGATGATACCCGGACTTCCGGGAAGATGGCGGTGTGAGCAGGGCGGCAGAAATCTCCTCCCAACACTATTTATCTACGAAAACACAGCAAATACATCTATTCCTAAAAGAGAGACGAGAATACACAGGAAAGCGCACAGCGTGCAGCTACACCCGAGAGGACTCGGCACCCCAAGAGGCGGGTAAGATGCGGAGCCGCGACCCAGCGGGAACCAAGCCCTCCCCCACCCCAGCGCACCAGCGGGAGGAGAGGATTCGGAGCCGGGAGGGAGTGGAAGTACACCCCGCGAAGTGGCCAGCCCCGGTGATCTGCACGGGGAGCGCTGGCCCACATTGCGCAGTGCAGTGGAGATTGGGGAGACAGGGCGGCGGGATCTGAGCGGGGAACGTGCCAGGGTGCTTGCAGCCGGCCCCCGGGAAGGTAGAAAAAAAGCGCACGCTTTTCAGCGGTCTTAGTGAGACAGGAGCCCAACGGAGGAGCCGGATCGCCCAGCAGGCTGGGAGTCCTGAGGAGTTTCAGACGCCTTAGCTGGCGACTGAGGAAGCGTAGCCATACTTACACTCTCACTGAGATCAACAGCCTCCTAGTCGTTCCCACCCCTGCCAGAGCGATAAAGGGCCCTGTGGAGCGGCGCAGCCACAGCTGTGGAATAGTGGGGCAATAGCGCCACCTACAGCATTCCCACAGAATCTACGTCCGGTGGGCGATTTTTTTGTTTTGTTTTTGTTTTTTCTTTTCTTTCTTTTTTTCTTTCTTTCTTCTTTTTTTTCCTCTTTTTTTCTTCTCTTTTTAAAGTCTTAAAGAGCCCAGCTGACATACGTGGCAATTATCAGTGACCAATTCTATAGCCATGAAAAGACAGAGGAAGATGGTTCAGACCAAAATCAACCAGACAACCCCAGAGAGGCAGTCTGAAGTGATGGAAATGCACAGACTTCCTGAAAAAGAATTCAGAATAAAAGTCATAACCATGCTGATGGACCTACAGAGAAATGTGCAAGAGCTGAGGGAGGAAGTGAGGGAACTGAGGAAAGACAATGCAGAAATCAGACAAGCGATCGACGGGCTTAACAGCAGAATGGATGAGATGCAAGAGACTGTTAATGGAATAGAAATCAGAGAACAGGAGTACAGAGCAGCTGAGGCAGAGAGAGATAAAAGGATTTCTAGGAATGAAAGAATATTAAGAGAACTCTGTGACCAATCCAAACGGAACAATATTCGCATTATAGGAGTACCAGAGGAAGAAGAGAGAGAAAAAGGGATAGAAAGTGTCTTTGAAGAAATAATTGCTGAAAACTTTCCCTCGCTGGGGAAGGAAGTAGTCTCGCAGTCCACTGAAGCTCATAGATCTCCCAACACAAGGGACCCAAGGAAGACAACACCAAGACACATAATAATTAAGATGGCAAGATCAAAGATAAAGACAGGGTATTAAAGGCAGCTAGAGAGAGAAAAAAGATCACCTACAAAGGAAACCCATCAGACTATCATCAGACTTCTCAACAGAAACCTTACAGGCCAGAAGAGAATGGCATGATATATTTAACGTTATGAAACAGAAGGGCCTCGAACCAAGAATACTGTATCCAGCACGATTATCATTTAAATATGATGGAGGGATTAAACAATTTCCAGACAAGCGAAAGTTGAGAGAGTTTGCCTCATAAACCACCACTACAGGATATCTTAAATGGACTGCTCTAGATGGAAGCACACCTAAGGCTAAAAAGATGTCACCAGAGAAAATAAAATCATAGCAAAGAAAGCAGACCATCCAAATACTAACTAAGGCAAAGAATAAAACACCTATTATAGAAAGAATGGAGGAGGAGGAATAAGAAGGGAGAGAAAGAAAGAAGCATCAGACTGTGTTTACAATAACTTAACAAGAAAGTTAAGTTAGATTGTTAGATAGTAAAGAAGCAACCCTTGAACCCTTGGTAACCACGAATCTAAAGCCAGCAATGGCAATAAGTACATACCTATCAATAATCACCCTAAATGTAAATGGACTGAATACACCAATCAAAAGACACACAGTAACAGAATGGATAAAA
>JAVSCE010017479.1:0-11546 GCA_032199065.1 Smutsia gigantea
AATAGTTTCTTAACCTATCTGGGCCTCAGTTGCCTTATGTGTTAAATAACCAGTAATAGTTACCTGATGGGTACGGCATGTAGCATATAATAAGTACCCAGAACAATTAGCTAGGAGTATTACTATTATAATGCCTTCAGAAATGCTCTCTACAACCACCTGAAAAAGAGCCTGGTCACAGGCCTGATCACTCCCTGTCCAAAGGGAAGCTACATCAGCAAAGCCACTGGAGTCCCTGGGCTCTGTGCTTGGCACCATGTAGGTGCTCTGTAAACATTTGTTGAATGACTGAATGAATGGCCAACAACCTCCATTTCCAATGACTGAGTGGTTTCCCTTGCTCTCCTGGAATGCACATTGATTTCTTCTGGATTTCTTGATAATTAATCTCTTGACAAAATTTAAGACCTGTTAATTACCCCTGATTAATTAGGGTGAACTTTTTAATTGCTTCCCTAAGCTGAAATACACTGTCAATAGGCCCCATAATTAGTGACCCAGTAATCAGTTTTAAACCAATTATCCCAGGGTAACAAGTGAAACTAGGCAAGAAGTGCCCCTGGGGCTTGGGCCAATTTCAGTGGAACTCAGAATAATACAAATTGGCACTCACGCAGGTGAAGAATGCCTGTTCAGTATAATTGGAAATACAGATACTCAGATTCTCTTGGGTGTTTCATTTGTCCGGGTTTTCACTGCTGTATTATTTGGAAACAGTAAAATAAGTTTACTCCCCACCCATCCAATCAAAGGCCTGGAGCAAGTTCTTCAAGTTGCCTAACTGCCTCTGGGTACCATTAGGCCCATCACACCAGGTTGTGCAGGTTGTGTACTGCACAACTCCAGGTTGCCATTCAAATTGTAGCCTGTGTGAATACCACCCCGAAAGGTTGTGCAGTACATGACCTAAGGGCAATAATCTGTGAGTGCAATGCCTAGGGACCTAATCATAAAGAATTCCCCCACATGGAGTGGTGGGCATCTGAGCTTTCTCAAAATGGGGAAATGCAAGTAGCAGGCACCTTTAAAGGCCCATCTAGAATGGTGTTGTATCACGTGTACCTGTAATCTCTGCAAATCTAACTCCTTCGATTTGAAAAAAACATTAAGAAAAAGAAAGAATAAATAAAATAGTATAAGCAGTTCTTCCTACCACTTCATTCAGTAAGTACACACCCCAGAGCAAGTCTGAATATCACGCCGTGTGGAGTATTTAAAGATTGGTACTTTTTAAACAGCAGGACCCCCAAGCCAGCCATTCATTTGATGCCCACTGAAGAAACAGAGATTTCTCGGCACAGTGGAGGAACACTGGCTGGGCTGGTCTTTTTAAAAGGTCATGTAACAACCTCCAACCTTCTAAACTATTTCAATAGCAGTTTTGACAATGTGAGATTTTTCCCCTTGTCTGCCTCCTTTAGAACCTGAAGTCCTTAAGATGAGGTGGAATTCCATCTTGGGGAAGTGGGATGTTAACTGCCTGGGAACTCTTTTTTTCCATGTGTAAGATTGTTGGGTAGACCAGCTGGTTATTCAGACGTGGCTGGGACCAGCTGCTGTAGAACCACCCAGGATGCTTGTTTTTAAAGATTCAGATTCCTGGTTCCCCACTCCGGACCTATTATGTCTGAATATCTAGACATGTGGCCCCAGAAACTGCATTATAACAAATGCCACATGCTTCTGATATATATTCTCAACTGGAGGCTCTGGGGAGGGTACCAGCATCCCCTCATGGAGTGCCAGTGTCATTCATTATCCTGGCTTCAGTGTCTGGCACAGGCCTGCCACATGGTCAATGTTTAGTAGATATTGATTGACTGAATAACAAACCTCTGGTCCTTTGTTTTGATTTCACAATCCACAAGACTTATGGGGGTCCAAGTTGGACCTTAAGGAAGAAGAGGAGCAGATCTCCTTCCTCTTCTCTGGGCTTCTTCAGGACCAAGGCCTGACACCTGCCTCAGTACACTCTGAAGTTCAGCATGCTCCCCACCACCTGCTTCGTGTTCTCTCTGCATCTCACAGAAGCCACTAGCCATTCATTTAGTGCCTAATCCTCTAGTCCAAGTGCTTGTTGAGTTGCCAAGTGAGAAACACGTGGAGACACAAGCCGCTTGTTCCCAGAGTCATTTCTAGCTGGTGAGAAGGAAGCAGCCGGGAAGCAGCTTTAGGTTTTTTCTCTGAAATCCCGGAGTGCTACTGGGATGTGGTTTCCCCATTCAGGCCCTTCTGGTGTTGGGGCTCCTTCAAGAGCAGTTCTTAGAAAGATCAGAGCACCTCAATAGTTCTGAAGGTCTTGGTGCTGAGAAACGTGATGGGTTGGTTCCACACTAAGAATATAATCAGACTGATACTTTGCCCAAACATCTCACTCATTCAGCGGGTATTTATTGAGCATCTACTGTCTGCCAGGCACGGCTCAAGTTGCTTGGGACACATGAAGGAACAAAGCAGACTCAGATCCCTGTCTGTGTGGAGCCGCCAACAGGCCTCCTGCACCCCCAGGTCTCTGTTGCTGGAGCAGAGATGGATCCTCTCTAGGGGCCTGAACTGCCCACCCCACCCGGTGCTCTTGCAGTCTCCTCAGGCCGCCCTCAGGGTACCTCCTTCCCAGGCTCTCTTCATCCTTAGTTCAGATGCAGGTAGGGCTAGTGACCTGAATGTGTGGAAAGCGACTCTGAGAGTTTGGCCCTGACCCAAAGGAAGCGTTAGAAATCTTCATTCATCTGTTGCTCCATTCCCTATGCCAGATGTCTCTACTTGTCACTCCAAATCTCTTCTGCACTCCCCTCCACCCTGCTCTCTGGCCCAGAGGCTGAGCAGCGCACATGACATCCATGAGCTTCCGTGTCCTCTGCTTCCAGCTGGGTTTGGTCAATGGGAGGTACCCGGAACAGGAGGTCAAGCTTGGGTTGGCCGTGTCCCTCAGCAGAAGGTATCTCTCAGAGAGGCTTGCTGTCTACACTGTCCCTTCTCTCATCCCTTCAGGATGCGGATGGTGACAACTTCACTGCTGCCAGCCCCGGTCCTGAAGTATTCCATCATCCTACCCACACTTTGCAATCAGTTTCTTTCTTAATAAAACCTCAAATTATACTACTTTGAATGTACCATCTGTTTTCTGAGTGGAACCTGATACTCTCCGTTTCCTCACTTTTCTCTCAATTTCTCGGTGTGAAGAAACTAAAATCAAGGTTGCAAAGTCAGTTTGTCAGGGCCACATATGCCTCACAGATGTGTCTTCTCAGGCCTGTACTCTGCTGGCCCTTGTATGCATTTTTATACTTGGAAGAATAGTTGCCATCACTAAAAAATCAAGGTATTTCACATAAAAACCAAAAATTTCAGCTTCTCTTGAAAAGTTAGATTTCTGGTAACACCAAGCCTATGGTTCTGCATGGCATCGATGGTCTAGAGCCATGTGTTAGCTGCCCACTGAACATAAAACAGAGCAGAACGTAGTTTCCTATCTATCACAGTCTCCACCATTCCCTATTGTCTCTGATACTGAGATTGCACACCAGCTGCCATTTATTATTGTATTTGCCTTGTTTTTCTTAGAATTCAGAGGCAAATGAAATCTTTTCTCTTCCTATGTCTAGAAAAAAATTGGAAAATAAAAGCTAGACCAGGATAGGTGGGGGGCAGGGCATGAGCAAATTTTTTTATAGAAAGGAAGACTATTCCTATGCTTTGGTATTGAGTCCCTGCCTACTTCACTCATTTTTATTACCTTCCAAACTGAAGAAAGCATTTGTGGGCTTTGAAATACAGCATTAGGTAAATCTCTGTCTTAATGGCATTAAATGAAAGCTCAGAATGAGAGAGAAAATAAATGAAATAGGGCTAGGTGGGTTTTAGAATGAGTACATCTATACCCCACATCTTTTCATTCTCCCACCCCTGAGCTACAGCCTCCCTGAAACACAGACCACAAGAAAAAAGTTTAGGCCAATTGTAGAAAAGTTAGAGTTTACAGAAGATAGAACTATGATTGACAGGGAATTAATCCATTTTTACTTTATATAGAGACCTTCATTAATATCACTGTAATTTTTACCTTTCGGGAAATGGAACTAACATTCACCACATTTTAATATACTATCTCTTTTGAACATAAGAATTCTATGAATTGGTAATAATGAGTCCTATTTTAAATAGAAAGAAAATTAGGTTCAAAGAACTTATGGAACTTGGCCAAAATTGTACAGCTCATAAGTGATGGGGATGAGAGTCAAGTCTTTGATTTTACCTCTTTATTTCTTATTACTTCAGAATGAAGGTTGAGAAAAGTTATAAGCAAGCTAGGTATTCCTCATTATTTAATATAAGCTTTGCTTTCTTTAGTTAATGATATAGTGATCTTTCTGCATCAGGACATACAGATCCACCTCCTTCTCATTAACAACAGGATATCTGAAGGAACATAGATGATTCAACTGCTCCCCTGCTGGTGGACATTCAGGTTGTTTCCCAATGGTTCACTACTGTGGTAAGCGCTGCAATAAATATCCATATCTACATATGTATAGGTAGATCTAGAGCTAGAAATAGAAATGTATACAGATATCTTTGCATACTTTTGTGAATCGCTCTATAAATTACTGGAACTGAAATTGCTTTCTCAAAGATATGCAGATTTTAAATTTTGAATATACAGCTACTGCCAGATTTTCTTCCAAATTTGTTGGACCATTCACAGTCCCCACCCAGGGGGAATGCCTGTTTCACAGTGACCTTGCCAATAATACATACTATTACCAATCTTTCATCTTTGCCAAACCACATAAAAATTTGTTATTTTATTGTACTTTTATTTGCATTTATTATTGTAGTTATTAGTTGTTTATTGGCCACTTGTGTTTTATCTCCTATAATTTGACTATTGGTGTCTTTTGCCCATTTGGGAGAGGGGAGGTGCCCTGTATGTATCATATATATTGAAAATCTGCATGGAGATGAGGTCAAGAATTACTGCAAATGGCGGCAAAAGGAACTTCAGATAGAGTTTCTGGCCCAAAGAGATTACAGAGATCTCTCAGATGCGGTTCTTTGGTTGCTGAGAATGGGTTCAATTCAGGAGCCCTCACCTGATGGTCTTTAGGAAGAGCTGATGAGCAGCATGCAAACCAGGCAGGTGAGACAAAGAGCCCCTTGGGCTCATTCTAACATGAGACAGTAGTCCCTGCGGGTCACACTGCCTCCCTAACCTCCATACCAGAGGAGCATTCTGCCCCAGCAGCTCCAGGCAGTGCAGCCCAAGTGTGGGAGACAAATGTAGGGGACAGCCCTAGGGACACTGGCCAAAGCTACAACTGCAGAAAGAAGCACATCTCTGAAAACTAAGGTGTCTTAGAACTCAGGGATGAATACTGGTAAGCAGACAACAAAATGTGTCCAAATAGATGCCTCTTTCCTCCAAGGGAGGAGGGTGGCCCAGAGTTGGGAATGGGTCGAAGGGGACAGCGACGGTGCAAGGAAGCCCTTTCCACACTGAGAACAAAAAGGATTCTTTTTGCCCCACTACTGTAGGCAAGCTCAAGCCATGTCCACAAATTCCTGGGCTTTAACCCAGAGCCATGGGCATTAGAGTCTCCGGGGAGGGGCCCAGGAAGCTGTGTGCCGGGCAAGCACCCAGGGCGCATCACATCAGCAGGGACCTAAGGGGGATGATGCTTAATGCTGGCTGCACGGCAGAATCCCCTGTGAAACTTCAAAACCCCCTGGCTCCCACCCAGAAAGACTCTAGTCTATTGGTCTGGGAGGAGGCCTGGGCCCCTGGGCTTATTGTTATTGTTTGTTTGGTCGGGTGGTTGTTTTTAGCTCTCCTGGTGACCCATGTTGAGAACTCCTGGCTAGTTCCTTCGTTTCCAAACCTGTCCATTGATCAGAATGGCCTGGGATGCTAAGATGCCAGTTTTACTGTCTAGACTGATCAAAATGCAGATTCACAGCCCTCCACACTGAAAGATGCTGTTGAGACAGGTCTGGCAAGGGCCCTGGGAACAACAGAACAAGTTACAACCTCCAGGGGGACGACTGATTATTTGTCCCAAGTTAGAATTCTCTCCCAGGAAGACAAGTCCACATCACGTATGAAGACAGAGAGATGGGAGGCTAGGAAGCAGCATCATTCCAGAAGTAGAGGGGGGAATGCCACATGTCTGAGTATGTGTGGAAATGCATGTGTATGTGTGTATGTCTGTGTGTGTGAATGCGTGTGTGTGTGTATGTGTGTGTCTGTATCGTGCAGGTAGGGTAGGAACAGGGAAAGCCCTCAGCCATGTCACTCCCTGGCTCTACCTTGAACCAACAGGTAAGTTGTTGAATCCCACCATTATGGAAGAAACAAGAAAGAGGTCCTCGCTAGCTAGCAGAATTCTTCCTTGTCTTTTTTTTTTTCCTTTGCAACCTGCGCTCACCACTGATCTGTGCAGGGTCCTTCCCTTGTTCTCCTGGATGCCCCCCACCCCTTTAGCTCCGCCTGCTTTCCCACACCACAGACTGCACAGCCCTGTGTTTCCAGGATCCACCCGTGTCGCTCCAGCCTTTGCCTCTCTGCCCTCCCAGTGAGGGACACCAGGACTGCCGCAGCTAATGCTGTAGGGGACATTCTCGTGTTCATCTCCTTTGGGCGCAGGCTTGCTGGTTCAGAGGACACGATGACTCGATCTGATGGTAAGGCCAGGGTGCTCTACAGAACAGCTGGCGAAGTCTGCATTTCCTTCCCCAGGACGTCAGCCTCCTAGAACCACCCTTCTCCACCCAAACTTGGCAGAATCTATCTTTATAATTCTGCCAGTCTACAGGTGTAAAGTGGCACCTTATTATTGTTGTTATTTGCATTTCTCTTATTATTAAGTGGATTTGAGAATCTCTTCATGTGCTTGTTCACCTTTCAGATTGCAAATTTTCTTTTATACCACCTCTTGTGGAATTAGTACCAAATGGATTCACCTTCCTGCCAAGCATCATTTCAGAGGATTCTGTTAGAGTGTGAGCCTTCCCATACCTCCCCTGTCGCTAGGAGGGCTAAGGAGAGGTGAGCTGGCTCTGGGGTTCTCTCTGACTGGTTTCCTGCAGCATGGAGGCAGATTCGCTTGTCAGCCACCATTGCTGCCCACTGTAAGCAGCATGAAGCATGAAAAGAGGCCTCTGACATCCTGCGTCATCCAGGGCTCTAGCACTAAACCATACTCCTGAGTCCATTTTGCTCCCTGACTCTATTTCCCAAGTGGAGGGAGCCTCACCTCTCCTCTTAGACCTGACCCTGACCTCCAAATACCATTACACCGGGATTAGAGTTTCGACATATGAATTTGGGAAGGACATAAGCATTCACCTTGTTGCAGTTCCCTTGGCTTCAAGTGACAGAAACACACCAGACAAACCTCTGGAAAGCTTCTGGGACCTCAGGAATCAACAGGTTTCAGATACCCAGTCCTCAGCAAGGACAGAAGCCAGAAAAATTTCAGGGCTCTCAGCAGAGGGTTTGTGCACCTTCCCGCCGGAGTGGTGGGACCCTAAAGTGGTGTACACACACCCTTAGGCAGGACAAGACCATTCACTGAGTTACAGGAAGAAAATACTCTAATTTCTGTTTCTTACTTAATTTTATCTCATTTTTTCCCCTATTTTGGTATGGTTTATTATATGCATAATAGGAAGTATTATATTTTTGGAATTTAGATGTAAATACATGTACACTTTTGGGGTATATGAGCAAAAAATTTCTATTAGGAAAAGGAGTGTGTGCTAAGTCCTTGCCACTCAAAATGTGGTCTAAGAACAAACAGCAGAAGCAGCGCCAGGGGAATTGGAAGGCAGGGCCTCAGGCCTCGTTCCAGACCCACTGAACCAGAACTTGCATTTTAACAAGACCCCGGCTGACCGGTGTGCAGGTGGGAGAAGCTCCCTCTTCCTGGCAGGGCCAGCTGTTAGGCCCCCATGCGCCTTGAGGAAGAGCTGGATCTGCCCACACTGCTTTGCTCTGCCGCTGAGGGTAAAGGACTTTCATTGGAGGCAAACATGAGTCCTCAGCTTACAGGCCAAATAACAGCTGAGAGGATGGAGGCCTTTGCGCCAGTTCCACAACTTAATGGCGCGCTAGCCAGTTAAGCCATCCTGCGACCCCTGTGGAGACGAACCAGTACCTATCTTCCCGCTGACTCATCATATCCCCCACTTCCTTCCTTTCACGGTTAGGGCGTCTTTCACATTTCCCCTCTGTCAAAGGCTAGGACCCCGAGGCTGTTTCTTGCCTTTCATTTCCTCTGCTTCAGGCATATGATACATTCCTTCTTGACTTCCCCATAAGCTTCCTCTCTATGAAGGCAGCCAGGTCCAAAAAGCCTACACTCTCCCACACAAAGACTTGGCTGGCCATGTAGAATTAGCTCAGTTCCAAAGAAAGAGCCTTACTCCCATGGTGTCCCTCAGGCAACAAGCACAGACCCTTAATCCTAAACTTCCCGCTCACTGTAGCTTCCCAGGTGTTACCTGCCAGTGGCCAAGAGGCCTCTCTCCTAATTTAGAAGGTGGACAAACAGACTTTGATCTGTCAAGTTTATCTGCAAAGGACAATATTTTAGAAAATGAATGCCCTGTCAACATTCTTGACAGCAAAGGAAAAAGTGTGCAAGAAACAGGCTGGCCAAAGGAGTCAGTTAATGTAGAGTGTCCATCTCTGGACTCCTAGATTTACACACTACGATAGGAAACCAGTCCTTCCTAGTGGGGTCCATGCACCAGAAGATGGGTCAGTAGATGTGCTTCAACATGCCTCCCCTCCCATCAAGGTTGCCAAATAGAGACTTTCTAACGTCAACTGATAATTTCTGCCCTTACATTGTCTATGTACCTCTAATGAGCATAATCACTTCGGGGGCCCTGCATTCCAGGAGTTTTTTTCAGTTTACTTCTCACAGAAAAGCCAGAAGGGGTTAGGTGTTAATCAATATATAATACTTATTTCCAAGTTAAATAGTTAGTGCTTATTCATGATTGGTTCTAACTAAAAATGCAATTACATCAGTAGGAAAAATGGCTACCATTTGATGGATCAGTGGCACCATCCCTTAAGAGGAATGGTTCTTAAAAGATAGAACCCTCCACCTTCCAGTGGGTGGGTGGGATGATGTTCACATGGTATAATATGATGGAGACAGAAGGGATGTGTGGTGAAGATGGGCAACGCTCCTGTTGGGACATCAGGCAAGCTGCTGGATGCAGATGCAGAGAAGTGAAAGCCACCAGGAGTAGTAGGATTCCCTGACTCAGCAAAAGGGACTTGCTCCAGGGCAGGCTGGGCACCTTAGTTCATTGTCCTCGCCCGCGAGGACCTATTAAGACGTGGGAGACCTCGGGGGAGCCGCGACCACCTATGAAATGGGATGAGAGGAAAAACGACACGAAGAGCCTGCAAGGTTGTGTCAAGCTCTCATTTATTAGCAGAAAAGGCAGGGAATATATAGCATTTGAAGGGGCGTGGTAGGGAGTAGCTTCTTTTGGTTGGTTGCCCATTATGATAATGAGGTAGCTTACAAAGTCCAATCACACACCGAGTTGTGCACATGCTCAGTAGTCTTTGACGTAAGCAACGGACCTAGTTGAGGACTTAGCGGGAAGCTGTGGCGGGAAACTGGCCAAGAAGAAGTAAACAACAAGATGGAGTCTTTAAAACAAAATGGCGGGTGCTTTTCCACTGGCAAAGGTCAGGTACTTTTCCACTGCCTAACTTCCTTGTTCTTGTGGTTAGTATAGAAGATGGCTGAGCTCTCACAAGATGGTGTCACAGATGACAACGGCTCCTGACAGTTCCCCCTTCTTTATTATATATGGCAGGTGCTGTTGCCATAATAGAGGACTGTGCCTGTCTTAGGTTGACTCACAACAAGAGAATCCTTACCCGTCATGGGAGCACAGGTAGCATGACCTGCTTCCTGTCTTAGGTTGGTATCCTCTTTTGCGTGTCTTACCCGTTTTTGACTATCCAGCCTCTGTATATGGGGGATGTAAGCTAGACCAATGCCTGTCTTAGGTCACTAGACATTGCCTTTGTGGCTGCAAAAGGCATGTTCAGGTGTTACCCGTCATTGGCCACTTGGTCAGCGTGTTAAAAGACAGGAGTGTCGTTTGGGCAGACACCGTTGTAGTCATCCAGTCCTTGCTCAGTGAGTTCTAAGCGATGGTAGTGGACTTGGATGGGTCTAGTTCGTAGATCATCTATTTGATCTTTCACGAACTGCGTGAGCCGCCGCAGGGCCCAAGGGCCAAATGAAATAAGCAGAAGAAGTCCAAGTAAGGGGCCAAGAATAGAGGGGAGTAAGGTGGTTAGAAAGGGAGAGGTGGAGAACCAGTTCTGATACCAACTTTCATTTTGCTCTCTCTCTTTTTTGCGTTTCTCTAAGCTATCTTTGACTCTTTTCATGCTGTCTTCTACTATGCCTGTTTTATCTGCATAGAAGCAGCATTCCTCCTTGAGGGCTGCACAGAGGCCTCCTTGTTGGAGGAGGAGAAGATCTAAGCCTCGTCTATTTTGGAGAACTACCTCAGCTAGTGACTGGAGTGATTCAGTGAGTGCTGTAATGCCTTTTTGAATTTCAGTTAAATCTGCATCTATGGCTGCAGCAAGTCTATTGTACTGTTGGTCAGAAACAACAAGGGAGGCGATGCCTGTTCCAGTGCCCACAGCACCAAGGCCAATGACAAGGGCCAGGGTGGCGGCCCTCATCATCAGAAGAGGAATTTTTTGTGTCTTCCTCAGCCTCACATTCGGAGGAGGAGGAGCGCATGCGGAGAGAATGGTTACTTTCATTATCGAATGGCGCGGCGGCAGCCGTGGTAGATGAGCCGTCGGCAGCGGCAGGGTTATCTGAGGAACGGGTGCAAACGGGAAAGACAAAGGGAGTTTTATGCTTAGGGGCTGAGAGTTTTTTATGGGATTTAGGAGGGTAAGAAGGAACCGGATTGAAGTGTTGGGGAAGGTTAAGAGAGCTGACAGGCTGGGTAAGCGAGAGTTGAAGGCCTTGGAGTTCTTTAACGAGAGCGTTGCGCTCAGTCTGTAGTTGAATCATGTTTTTAAGGTCTTTTATGTCAGAAGTAAGTGCAGCCTGCGAATGAGAGATTAGGGAGCGAAGCTGTGGGTCTATGACAGGGGCGCAAAGAGGTGGAGGTTTGTGAAAATGGGGGGGGAAGGAGTGGCCGCAGCCGCCGTATGGAGGAGGGCGATTACTTTGAGGACTAGGAAGAGGATGAGGGGGGGGTCCTCTGAGGGAAAGGGCTCAGGATCAGAGGGGAGAACAGGGTAGATAGAGGCAGGCGGAGGCCGTTCAGAAAGTACGGGCGAAGGGGGAGAAGAGAGCGGAGGCGGTGAGGGAGGAGAGGGTGGAGATGGGAGATCTTCAGGAGGAATTTCCACAACAGTGTGTCTAGAGGGTGCCCGAGACGGAGTGGGGGAGGTAGCAAGAAATTCAGCGGCGGAGACAACCGCCTGAGCTGCAGAGGGATGAAAACATTTGGCATGAGAGAAAATGTCATTGATT
>JAVSCE010017481.1:0-38517 GCA_032199065.1 Smutsia gigantea
AAATATATATGCACCCAACACAGGAGCGCCAGCATATGTGAGACAAATACTAACAGAATTAAAGGAGGAAATAGACAACAATGCATTCATCTTAGGAGACTTCAACACACCACTCACTCCAGAGGACAGATCAACCAGACAGAAAATAAGTAAAGACACAGAGGCACTGAGCAACACACTAGAACAGATGGACCTAACAGACATCTACAGAACTCTACACCCAAAAGCAACAGGATACACATTCTTCTCAAGTACACATGGAACATTTCCCAGAATAGACCACATACTAGGCCACCAAAAGAACCTCAGTAATTTCAAAAATATTGAAATCCTACCAACCAACTTCTCAGATCACCAAGGTATAAAACTAGAAATAAATTTTAGAAAGAAATCAAAAAGGCTCACAAATACATGGAGACTTAACAACACTCTCCTAATTAATCAATGGGTTAACGACAAATCAAAACAGAAATCAAAGAATATATGGAGACTAATGACAACAACAACACAAAGCCACAACTTCTGTGGGACGCAGCAAAGGCAGTTCTAAGAGGAAGGTATATTGCAATCCAGGCCTATTTAAAGAAGGAAGAACATTCCCAAATGAATAGTCTAAAGACACAATTCTGAAATTGGAAAAAGAAGAACAAATGAGGCCCAAAGTCACCAGAAGGAGGGACATAATAAAGATTAGAGAAGAAATAAATAAAATTGAGAAGAAAAAAACAATAGAAAAAAAATCAATAAAACCAAGAGCTGGTTCTTTGAAAAAATAAACAAAATAGATAAACCCCTAGCCAGACTCATTAAGAGGAAAAGAGAATCTACACACATAAACACAATCAGAAATGAGAAAGGAAAAATCACGACACACCCCACAGAAATACAAAGAATCATAAGAGAATATTATGAGAATCTATATGCTAACAAGCTGGAAAACATAGAAGAAATGGACAACTTCTTAGAAAAAATACAACCTTCCAAGACTGACCAAGGAAGAAACAGAAAAACTAAACAGACCAATCACCAGCGACGAAATCGAATTGGTAATCAAAAAACTACCCAAGAACAAAACCCTGGGCCTGATGGATTCACCTCTGAATTCTACCAGACATATAGAGAAGAAATAACACCCATTCTCCTTAAAGTATTCCAAAAAATAGAAGAGGAGGGAATACTTCCAAACTCATTCTATGAAGCCAGCATCACTCTAATACCAAAACCGGGCAAAGACCTCACCAAAAAGAAAATTACAGACCAATATCCCTGATGAATGTAGATGCAAAAATACTCAACAAAATATTAGCAAACCAAATTCAAAAATACATCAAGAGGATAATACACCATGATCAAGTGGGATTCATCCCAGGGATGCAAGGATGGTACAACATTCGAAAAATCCATCAACATCATCCACCACATCAACAAAAAGAAGAACAAAAACCACATGATCATCTCCATAGATGCTGAAAAAGCATTTGACAAAATTCAGCATCCATTCCTGATTAAAACTCTCAACAAAATGGGTATAGAGGGCAAGTACCTCAACATCATAAAGGCTATATATGACAAACCCACAGCTAACATCATACTTAATGGCGACACGCTGAAAGCTTTTCATCTAAGATCGGGAACAAGACAAGGATGCCCACTCTCTCCACTGTTATTCAACATAGTACTGGAGGTCCTAGCCACAGCAATCAGACAAAACAAAGACATACAAGGCATCCAGATTGGTAAAGAAGAAGTCAAATTGTCACTATTTGCAGATGACATGATACTGTACATAAAAAACCCTAAAGATTCCATTCCAAAACTACTAGAACTAATATCCGAATTCAGCAAAGTTGCAGGATACAAAATTAACACACAGAAATCTGTTGCTTTCCTATACACTAATGATGAACTAACAGAAAGAAAAATCAGAAAAACAATTCCATTCACAATTGCATCAAAAAGAATAAAATACCTAGGAATAAACCTAACGAAGGAAGTGAAAGACCTGTACTCTGAAAACTACAAGACACTCCTAAGAGAAATTAAAGAGGACACTAACAAATGGAAATGCATCCCATGCTCTTGGCTAGGAAGAATAAATATTGTCAAAATGGCTATACTACCTAAAGCAATCTACAGATTCAATGCAATCCCTATCAAACTACCAACAGCTTTCTTCAATGAACTGGAACAAATAATTCTAAAATTCATATGGAACCACAAAAGACCCCGAATAGCCAAAGCAATCCTGAGAAGGAGGAATCAAACAGGGGGAATTACACTCCCTGACTTCAAGCTCTACTACAAAGCCACAGTAATCAAGACAATTTGGTATTGGCACAAAAACAGACCCACAGACCAGTGGAACAGAATAGAAAATCCAAACATTAACCCAAACATATACAGTCAATTAATATTTGATAAAAGTGCCTTGGATATACAATGGGAGATGACAGCCTCTTCAGCAGCTGGTGTTGGAAAAACTGGACAGCTACATGTAAGAGAATGAAACTGGACTACTGTCTAGCCCCATACACAAAGGTAAACTCAAGGTGGATCAAAGACCTGAATGTAAGACATGAAACCATAAAACTCTTAGAAAAAAACATAGGCAAAAATCTCCTGGACATAAACATGAGCAACTTCTTCATGAACATATCTCCCCGGGCAAGGGAAACAAAAGCAAAAATGAACAAGTGGGACTATATCAAGCTGAAAAGCTTCTGTACAGCAAAGGACACCATCAGTAGAACAAAAAGACATCCTACAGTATGGGAGAATATATTCATAAAAACGTATCTGATAAAGGGTTGACATCCAAAATATATAAAGAACTCATGCACCTTAACAAACAGAAAAGCAAATAATCCAATTAAGAAATGGGCAGAGGACATGAATAGACACTTCTCCAAAGAAGAAATTCAGATGGCCAACAGGCACATGAAAAGATGCTCCACATCGCTAATCATCAGAGAAATGCAGATTAAAACCACAATGAGATATCACCTCACACCAGTGAGGATGGCCAACATCCAAAACACAAACAACAACAAATGTTGGCGAGGATGTGGAGAAAAGGGAACCCTCCTACACTGCTGGTGGGACTGCAAATTAGTTCAACCATTGTGGAAAGCAGTATGGAGGTTCCTCAAAAAACTCAAAATAGAAATACCATTTGACCCAGGAATTCCACTCCTAGGAATTTACCCTAAGAATGCAGCAGCCCAATTTGAAAAGGACAGATGCACCCCTATGTTTATTGCAGCACTATTTACAATAGCCAAGAAATGGAAGCAACCTAAGTGTCCATCAGTAGATGAATGGATAAAGAAGAGGTGGTACATATACACAATGGAATATTATTCAGCCATAAGAAGAAAACAAATCCTACCATTTGCAACAACATGGATGGAGCTAGAGGGTATTATGCTCAGTGAAATAAGCCAAGCCGAAAAAGACAAGTATCAAATGATTTCACTCATATGTGGAGTATAAGAACAAAGAAAAAATACTGAAGGAACAAAACAGCAGCAGACTCACAGAACCCAAGAACGGACTAATAGTTACCAAAGGGAAAGGGACTGGGGAAAATGGGCGGGAAGGGAGGGATAAGAGGGAAAAAGGGGCATTACGATTAGCAAATGTAATGTTGGGGGGGCACGGGGAGGGCAGTACAACTCAGAGAAGACAAGTAGTGATTCTATAGCATCTCACTACGCTGATGGACAGTGAGTGTAATGGGGTTGGTGGGGGGGACCTGATGAAGGGGTAGTTTAATAATAGTGATATTGCACATGTAATTGTAAATTAATGATAATAAAATAAATTATATATAAAAAAAATAATTAAAAAAAATAAAGCGAAAAAAAAAAATTATGCTGAGAGAAAGATGCCATAAAGCATGCACACACTGTCCTTGAATCGCCTGTGTATTACAAATGTCAAAAATCCAGACCAACTGTAGCTTCTTGTAAAACTAGTCTCATTGTTAAAATAGCTGTATACTCATCATTGCCAAAGAGGATATTATAAAAAGACTTGTACATAAGCAAGGACTCATGATTCACAACCACTGGCTCATAGGGCATCATGCCCACAGTCCAATCCTATAAAAAGTGGCACAAGCTGAGATTCTCGACAACACCCGGCAGTCTCTCAGCTTCTGCATAAGGACACCAGGCAGAATCAAGATGCAGGTTCTGCTGCTGACCCTTGTACTTGGTCTGGCTTGCGCAAACCAGGAATCTACATCTGGGAACCAACAGCCACCAGCACCAGGGATCAAGTTATCTGCGGTGAGGTCTTGCGTGTCTGTGCTTCTCAGTCTCTAGGTTACAGGAGTGCATCAGTTTTTACAAACCCTTCGGTCTATGCATCTACAGAAGGATTAAGCAATCTTGTCTTTCAGCTATTTCTATTTTTCCATCTCACTGGCAGGTGAACAAAACGACGTGTCAAAATGATAGCTATGAGCTCCCATGGAATTCAATGGCATGGTTTTGGAAGTTCCATGAAGCTTCCAATTATGTGCATTATTTTGTACACTGTTATTTCATTTCATATCATTATAGTAGGTAGAGAGTAAAACCCTACATTGCTCCATAAATATCAGGCGTATTTTTTTCTTTTGAGGTAAAACAGAAGCAATGATTCTGGTGGACAGTGTTAAGAAAAAAAGAGACTGATTAACATTTCTTAAAGGAACTTTCTTTTCTCAGGAGACTGGTACACTGGGCTCAAAGCAGCTGATAACATCAACATGATCAGTGAAAACGGCCCTCTAAGGATTTATATTCGTCGACTTCAATGTAGTGACAACTGGGAAACAATCAAAGCTGATTTTTATAGCAAGAAAGCAAAATCAGCCATGTTTAACACAGTAAAACAGTTGACTTATGACTTGAGGTCCACTTTCAAATTTGCAGGGAAATGTCAGCATTATGTTCAAGAATTTGAGGCTCTGAACTTCATTCACAAATGGTGTTCTCGGTTTGGTGTACTGTCCTTGGCTTCAGCCCCCCACACGAGCATGTAGCCTTGTCTTAGAGGCATCATAGTTGTGCAGCTCTATTGGGAATATATCATTCATAAACAGAGCTAGGAAGGCTGTCAGGCAAGAACCTTGTCCTCAAAGTATGAAAGTTATGGCCATGGCTATCGTACTCCTAGGACCAGTGTGTTTCCTTCTTCAGACTTTTTGCAAATATTGGAACCAGATTCTTTAAGGTTTCTTGCAGGGTATCCTTCAATGTGAAGGGCTACACACAAAAGATTATCCACCTAACGTTTTGCGGACAAGTTTCAATCAATAAATATAACTTTCATGCAATAAGTAATGTTTTTAGGATGTCTAGTCTATTGAAGGCATTGTATTAAACGAGTGAGTTGCAGAACATGAAATTGGAAGCAAACACCCAGACTTTGTTTTAAGGCATTTCATATGTCAAAATGTGTATTTTATGTGTATCATGTGGGAAATCGGCAAGAATGCAGGTTTTAAAATAGGGGAACGTGAAATTAATTTTCTAAGTACAACTCATAAGGTAGAGATTGTGCTCAAGAAAATAATTCAGGGGAATGTTAGAAATGTAATAAGTAAATAGAGAAATGAGTGAAAGAAATATTTAGACTAGTAATAGAAACTTTGTTAAATGCTGAAGTTTGAAATTGACCAACTGTAAAAATAGTGAAACCATACAAGCAATGGAAAAATAACATGGAGGGTGGAGAAGAACAACTGTTAATTAATAAAATAATATAGTTGTGTGTGAGTTATAAGTTTGAGAAGAATGATGGACGGATAAACATGATATTGTTGCTTCTGTGTGCATTGATGTTTACATCTCTATGTCTACATATGTGTCTGTCTCTATTTTTATCACTATATATTTCTCCATCTTCTTGCTAACTCAGTATAGCCTGTACTCCCAGAAGCTGGAGAGTGAGCTCAGAGAGCGTGGGGACTTCAGAATCTATACGAGCACCAGCATTTAGGGTAGAGGCAGAGAAACGGATACTAGAAAGAAAGAAATGGAAAAGGTGGGATGGTTTGTATCAAAGGAATAGAGCGGCAACCCTGAACACGGCATGACATTCTGCATTCCCCCTACAGGCTATGTGGCAGTGTCTGCAGTCCCTTTTAGGAGCGGGGCAACCGGCATCAGTGGGCGGAGCCCAGGGACTCTGCTCCTCCTCCTACCATGCACAGCACACCCCACATCATGAAATATCCAGGCCAACATGTCCACAGCTCCGAGGCTAAAGCCCTGTATTAGACTAAGGGGAAGAACCCAGTGGTGTGGGGGCTAGGTGACTGTAAATTCACAGCATCTACTATTTTTAGCAATCAAAATGCATTCACACACTTCTGCAGGGCTTCGAGCGCTAAGGAAAGGGTGGGGAATAAAGGACGCTTTGTTTCTTTTTTAGGGTGAATGGGACGTGCCAAAGTCATACGCTGGTGGTAAGGAAAACAGAAAATGACATATATGAGGTGGACTGTGAGTACATGATCTTTCCCCCTGAGGGTATCTTCTAGAACCAGGGCACGTGGTTAAATTCATGGTCTTTGCTCTATGCGACATATCCAGATCTGGAACCCAGACAATGTCTACTACTCTTTACAAATGCAACTTTGGGAAAGACATTTTCTTTTCCAAGCATTTGTTGTCACCCAAAGTCAGGATAGGGGCCAGGTCTGGAATGTTGCTATTGATGGTATCTCAGAACACATCCCAAAGCATTGACCTCACATGTCCTCAGGAGGGGGACAGGTTTACAGCTACTTAGACTTATACCAACTGTTCCAAAAGTTTTCCTATCTCTCCCTTCACCAACAGGGTCAACTATGCCTTTAACTAAAATTCTTTAAATATTAAATGTTGTTGATT
Organism: Smutsia gigantea; assembly: GCA_032199065.1. Taxonomy (NCBI): domain Eukaryota; kingdom Metazoa; phylum Chordata; class Mammalia; order Pholidota; family Manidae; genus Smutsia; species Smutsia gigantea. The sequence continues at coordinate 6,888 of JAVSCE010017481.1, forward strand.
ACATAAAGTGTTTAGGTATGACCTGGTTAACTGAATCCTAAAGATAAGTATGAGAATGTAACAGTTAAATTTGGAAACCAATTTCCACATAATACTGAGCTTTGGTTGAAAGCAATGAGGGTATTTAGGGCTGACTTCAATCTCTATAGTTTAAAATAACTGCACATAATCTTCAAACATCAATACTGTAATATTCAGTGACCAAATTCTTAGAATTTTGATCTTTATGGGGAAAAATGCATAATGTAATATTATAAACTTGTTCTGATGAATTTTATTTTAAATATTAATACTCAGCAAGAGGTTCTAACTGGAATGTAATTACAGAATATATGTGTCATCCATATCCCAATCCCCAAATACTAGCTCTCTTACTCCATATTTTACAAGGAAATGGTGTGTTTTAATTATGTCCCAGCCTGTAATTCAAAATCATTGAAATTTTCATGTGTAAGTTTATAGAATTGCTTCTCAATAATGGATGTACTGGACTCCTGGGTTGCAAAATTCCTCAAATGTAACATCAGCTCTCATGGGCTGGTAAGAGAAGGATCCTTTCTACAGCCTGTCATATACCTCCAAGTACTACAAGAAGGAATGTTGCCATCACCCGCAACTGTTCATGTTTGGGTAAATTTTGTTCTTGTTTAGCTACATTCAGAAGCTGGGAAATGTGTATCATTTAAGAAGGTGTAGATATCTCAGAGCATCTATACATGGGTTACTTTCTTAATGGATCCTAACACTGTGTGAGGCCATTAATGAGAAATTACTGATGAAAGTCATAATCGTTATGTAAAAAGTAAGCCAAGTTAAGAGGATATTACAAATGTTAATTGCAATGAATTTTGGAAATTTTTTTCAGCCTATCACAGTCCAGGGTAAAACTCATCTCTAGCTGAGTTTTCCACCACAAGATATCTTGGAAATTTACCGTGAACATCTTGCTGACGATGGGAAGAAGACACTTTTCACTGAACTCCTTGGTATGTACTGCTGCTGGGAAGGGGGACTGGGAAGGAGACATGTACCACACAGTGGAGCTTTGACCTAGGCAGGTCCATTCAAAAACAGGAAGAGACCTAATGGACATCTCTTCTGCATGATCTGCTACGAAATACAGTGAAAAGACATGACATCAGCAAACAGGAATATCAGGAATTCAAGGACCTCACTGAGTCAAAAGGTATTACAGCAGAAAACATTCTAGAAGTCATCAAAGCAGGTAAAGCCCCCGAGTATAACATTTTTCTGGATGAGCACGTCCCCAATGAGATTCTTGGTTCAAATTTCCTCTTCCCACAGCCACCTTTTATAAAGACTGATGTGAAATACGTAATACTGAGAAACTTCAGTGACCAACCTCACCCCCATCATTCTCTTTCACAGACACCTGTCCTCTGACCATTGGTTAGGTAAGTAGATATGGTAAGATGCGCCATGATTTCCTTGGTAGGTAAAGACTTTGGTGTTGGGGGCTTCTGCTTTAACTACTGATGACAAATGAGTTCTACCTTGTGACTGGCAATGTCTAGGTCTTAGGATTTAGAGAAATATGCGGTTTTAAAATTTCAAAACAAAACAAAACACTGAACTAGAGTCTACGGTGGGATTCTGGAAGGACAAAGGGGAAAATCTGGGGAGGCAGTGAACTGAGAAATAAACTCTGGGGAATCCCATTGTGAACACAGTATCTTGTGCTCACATGTCTTTTACAGTTATATGTAAGAATTAAAGAGTATCAGGTGACACAGGCTTACATGGTATCTCATTCCCATGCCATGTAGCCATGAATAGGTACCTTAGGAAGCCTCCATACAGTTCCAGATACAGATGGCTCACAATAGTGCATCCTAAAGAACAGTCTACACAGACCCCTGTGTGCACCAGGGTGTCACATACACACATGATATTTGTGACATGAGTCCCTAGGAAAACTCCTTCACTGTTCTCTCCAGAAACTGTGTGGACCTTTCCTTTCTCACTCACACCAAAATCATACCATCAGCTCATTCATGTTATTACGTGTTCTTTCTACATGCAAAGTGGATAATGACACCAAGGATATAAGCATCATTCTCCCAATGCACCAGACTCATCGCTGTGAAGAGAAAATCACCTTTTCTTTCGAGTCATAATTTCTTCTTTCCTAGGAAACCATCTTGGCCTCAACACTTTCCCCCCAGTCGCCTTCTAGTCCCTCTCTGTTACTAGATTCCTAAGTGACTGAATAAATTGATTTATATACACTCATATTGCCTGTAAGGAGAGATACTGTATTTGTATTGCACAGAAAGAACTGACACACAATTGTCCAGAAAATCAGGTCGACAGTGAGCCAGATCAGTCTGTTCAGCATGAATTGTTCATTCCCTGGGAGTGTCTTGGTGAGAAGGGAAAACGGGATGTAAAGTGTTACAGGTGCTTTTTTTATGATGCGAGGTAAATTCCCACTGAAGCCATGACACAGGTGGGAGAGGATGCTCGGACTACAGAAAAGAGGCTTAGGCTTGGTTCCCTGACACAAAAACACACACATCTCAGTGATGGCTTTGAGCCCCAGGAAAACAAACGTACAGTGACCTGATGTAACAAAGGGGGATGAAACAGCAGTTTTGAAGGAAAAGCATTTATACTGATAAGAATGATCAAGCCTGTAGACTTGGAATATATGATCCAATGAGAAGTCGGAAGCAAGGAGATAGAAATGATAAGAAGGCTTTTAAACAAGAAGGATTTGGAATAATATAAAGTGGAGGCGGGACATTTAATGAGACAAAGGAACTAAGGATGTAATATCATTAAATTCAATGTTGATGAATTTACACTGATGTTTTACCAGTTATCTAGCTTCATGGAGGATGAAGTGAAGTTCATGAATGTTGACACACACAGACTTGTGAGAGTCTTTCCCCAGTGGTGTAACATCTCCTGCCCTGAAATTCTGCACAGAGGAATGTGTTCTTCATGGATGTATGGTTTCCTGCAACATCCTGACTTTCTCTCACCTGTTTTGTGACTTGAACATGCAACAGCAGATGAAATATTTAGAGGTCAATTTGCAGAGACGGTGCGTCACCTATATGACTCCAGCTAATGTTCCAGGTGGTCAGACACGTGTGTAACATGGGTCATAGTGCTTGAAGAGCTTAATGCCCACGTATCAGCAATTCACACATGACAAGTGAAAAATCCATGGTCATGCAAACAGAAATAAGTAATCACTAAACAGAGTCAGTTCGCTTTTAGAATCTGCTTAAGTATGAAGGGAAAATACCCATTTCTGCTCCCAATCAACAGAAACAAAAGATGAAATATATGGAATGCATTTGTATCCATATGAGAAACCTGTCCATGGACAGCCCTGACATGTTTGCTTATAAGCAAATATGAGTTTGTTCTTCCATATTTCACATACTAGGGGCAGCATCGCTGGTTCACCATGGATAAAAAGGCTTACGATAGACATGGGTCCAAGGGGGAGAAATGGCCCAAAGGAGGTGCAGTGTAAACACAAGATGCCAATTCTTGTCTCCTTAGGCCTGAGTCTACAGAATCACAAAACACCTTAAGGACACCCTGCTATTATTTCTCATGAGTGGTAAGGATCTCATGAGTATGTGTCCAAGAGATAGACCTTTGAGACGTGCCCGTGAATAAGCATTCATCAATATTCCAATGGATACATACGTGATGGATCCATAGAACACTAATCAGTGGTAAAATGGAACAGCCTCTCTGAGCAACCGTGTAGGCAGTGTCACAATAATCATGAGTGAAAGAGGCCCAAAGGTACACACACAGTGTCCTTTAAATAGCTTGATGTATTATGATCTGTCACTTATTCTAAAGGTCAAATGTACAGACCAACCTAAACTTCCATGAAAACTACTCTCATTATTAAAATAACAGTATGCCATGAAACCTCATCATTGCCAAACAGGATAAGAAGACTTCACGTGTAAACACGGCCTCCTGACTCACAACCACTGGCTCATTACGGGTCATGCCCACATCCAATCCTATAAAAACTGGTGCACATTTCAGACCTCCTGAAACACCTGGCTGTCTCCCGGCTTCTGCAGAAGGACACAGGGCACAATCAAGATGCGGATTCTGCTGCTGACCCTCTTCCTCGGTCTGGTTTGTGCGGACCATGAGTCTACATCTGAGGACGATTACCCATCGGTGTCCAGGATTCAGTCATCTGGATGGAAGTCTTCATATTGTGTACGTCTGTTTCTCCATCTTTTGTTTGTATGAGGGCATCAGGTTTAATGCACACATTGGTCTATGCCTCTACAGAAGGATCAAACAAACCCTCTCTTTCAGCTATTTATATTTTTACATTTAATCTGCAGGTGAAAAAAAAAAACGTATGTGCCAAAATTATAGCTATGAGTTGCCACGGAACTCCAAGGCAAGATTATAGCTGTTTCAAGAAGTTCCAAGTCCATGCTTTACTTTGAATATGTATTGTTCTTTCATTTCATATCATTCTACTAGGTAGGGAGTAGAACCCTACACTGCTCGCTAAAAATCAGATTTACTTTTTCTTTGGAGGTAAAATAGAACCAATGGCAATGATTGCTCAGAAGAAAGACAAAAGATTGACCCACGTTTCTTAAAGGGACTTTCTTTTCTAGATCCCAGGGGATTGGCATACCGTGCTGAAAGCAGCGAATGACACTAAGAAAATCACAGAAAATGGCGAACTGAGGTTTTACATCCGTCGGCTTCGATGCAGTAATGGTTGTGAAATAATCAACATTGATTTCTATACCAAGTAAGAAAAACTAGCCTGGCTTAATGCGATAAAATTTTTGACTTCTGACTTGCGGTCCACCCTCAAATTTGCAGGGAAATGTCAACCTTATGTTCAAGAATTTCAGGCTCTGACCTTAATTCATACAATGGTGTTCTCGGTTTGGTGTATTCTCCTTGGCTTCAGCCTCCTACGACAGCATGTAGCCTTGTCTTAGAGGCATCATAGTTGGGCAGCTCTGTTGGGAGTATATCATTCATAAACAGAGCTAGGAAAGCTGTCAGGAAAGAACCTTGTCCTCAAAGTATTAAAGTCATGCGCATGGCCGTCGTACTCCTAGGACCAGTGTGTTTCCTTCTTCAGACATTTTGCAAATATTGGAAGCAGATTCTGTAATGTTTCTTGCAGGGTATCCTACAATGTGAAGGTCTACACACAAAAGATTATCCATCTGACGTTTTGCAGACAAGTTTCAATCAATAAAAATATAACTCTCATGCAATCAGTACTCTTCACAGAATGTGTAGTCTATTGGAGGCATTCTATTAAATAAGTGAGTCCAGGAAACCTAGTTGAAACAAACTCAGCTGTGTTCTAGGGCATTTCCCACATCAAAAATATGAGTTTTATTTGTGTCATGTGGGGAATTAGCATGGATGTAGGCTTTTAAATAAAGAAATATAAAATTTGTTTACCAAACACCAGTCCTTTAGAAACTGTTATGGTAAGACTGTGCTCAGGAGAATAATTCAGGAGAATTTTGACCATGGTATAAGTATACATAGGTATGAGGGAAACATTTTAAGAAAAATTTAGACTAGGAATAGCTTACCTCTCAATTTAAATGCAACAGTTTGAACTTGTCCATCTGTTCAAATGGAACAGGAGCAGGCACTAGACCAAAGGAGAGAATAACAGACCGTAGAGAAAAAAATACATTTAAGTAACAATAACAAAGTTGTATGTCAGTTGTAAATTCAGGAGGTGAATGATGGATTTATAATCACCAGATCAATGAGTGGTAGTGAATATGATCACGTCACTATGTCTTGTCTATCTATCTATATATCTCTGTATGTGTCCGTTTGAATGTTCTTCTTAAATCCCTGTAACCTGTACTCCCAGAAGCTGGAGAGTAAGCTCAGAGAACGTGGGGACTTCAGAATCTGTACGAGCACCAGCATTTAGGGTAGAGGCAGAGAAATGGACAGTAGAAAGAAAGAAATGGAAAAGGTGGGATGGTTTGTATCAAAGGAATAGAGCGGCAACCCTGAACACGGCATGACATTCTGCACTCCCCCTACAGGCTACGTGGCAGTGTCTGCAGGCAGTTTTGGCAGTCCCTTTTAGGGGCGGGGCTACCGGCATCAGTGGGTGGAGCCCAGGGACTCTGCTCCTCCCCCTACCATGTACAGCACACCCCACATCATGAAATACCCAGGCCAACATGTCCACAGCTCTGAGGCTAAAGCCCTGTATTAGACTAAGGGGAAGAACCCAGTGGTGTGGGGAGTTAGGTGACTGTAAATTCACAGCATCTACTACTTTTAGCAATCAAAATGCATTCACACTTCTGCAGGGCTTCAAGCGCTAAGGAAAGGTTGGGGAATAAAGGAGGCTTTGTTTGTTTCATTTTTAGGGTGGATGGGATCTGCCAAAATCATACAGTAGCGTCAACGAAAAGAGAAAATGACACATACGAGGTAGACTGTGAGTACATGAGCTTATCGCCTGAGTTTATCTTCTCAAACCAGGGAACATGCTTAAATTCACAGCCTTTGCTCTATGCAACATATCCAGTTCTGAAACCCAGTCAATGTCTACTACTCATTACAAATCCAGCCTTGGGAAAGACGTTTCCTTTGCCAAGTATTTGTTGTCACCCAAAGTCAAGGTAAGGGCCAGGTCTGGAATGTTGCTATTGACAGTATCTCAGAACACGTCCCAGAGCATTGAACTCACATGTCCTCAGGATGGGGACATGTTTGAAGCTACTTAAAATCATACCAATTCTTCCAAAAATTTCTTGTGTGTCACATGACCAACACAGTCAACTTTGCCTATAACTAAATTACTTTAAATATTAAATGCTGTTTATTATGTAAAGTGTTTAAGTATGACCTGGTTAACTGGATCCGAAAGATAAGTATGAGAATGTAGTTGAACTAGCAGTTAAATTTGGACACCAATTTCTATATGATTTCGGCTTTTGCTAAAAGCAATGAGGGCCCTTAGTGCAGACTTCTATCTCTCTAAATTAAAATAACTGCACATATTTTCAAACATCACTACTGTAATATTCAGTGACTAAATGCCAAAATATTTGATTTTTATGGGGAAGAACGTGTAATGTAGTGTTCTAATCTTGGTCTAACAAATTATTTTAATTTGAAATATAAATACACAGCAACAGGATCTAACTGGAATGTAATTACAGAATATATGTGTCCCACGTTCCAATAGCCTGCTTACTAACTGTCTGACAAGCTATTGAACAAGGAAATGATATGTTTCGAATATGTACTAAATTGCATTTCAATATGACTGACTTTAGGTGTGAGTATAATACAGCTGCTTTTTCATAAGAGCTGTACTAGGTTAGTGGGTCACACAATTCCTCAGAATCTAACATCAGCTCTCATGGGCTGCTGAGGGGGCTCCTTTCTACAGCCTGTCACACACCTCCAAGTACTACAAGAAGGAACATAGCCAAAATCCTGTTCTTGTTTAGCTAAGTTCAGAAACTGGGAATCTGGACCATTTAAGAAGAGGCAGATATGTAAAGAGTATCTCTATAGCAGTTCATGCCTTCACGGATTCTAACACAGTGGGAGGAACGTTAGCCACAGATAATGGATGGAGGAAAGTCAACAACAGTATGTTAAAAGTAGGACATACTAAAATGAAAATGAAAAAACTTAATCCAATTCTGTGCTGACACTTTTTTTCCTATCACAGTCAACGGTAAAATTTCTTTCAAGTTTACTGTTACATCAAGAGGCATCTTGCTAATTTATGCAGAACATACTGATGCAGACGGCAAAAAGACAGTTGTGACTGAACTCCTTGGTATGTATTGTAGCTGGTTCTGTGCAAATGAGATATGATAATATTACCAATATTATTTATATTAAGGAGAGAAGTAAGTACACTTGCCTCCTGAACAATGTGGGGCTTCGGGGAGCCTATCGCTATGCAGTCAAAGACTGATGTCGAAAACATAAACAGTCAATTGACATATATTTTGTACATTATACTGTATTCCTATATTCAGTGAGCTAGAGAAAAGAAAACGTTTTTCAAATGGTTGCAAATCTCCAAAGATTTTTCCAATATATTGATGGAAAAAGAATTCATGCATGTGTGGATCCATGCAGCTCATACCAGGTGTTGTTCAAGGGTCACCAACATACGTGTGCTTTTTTATTAAGCACACTCATGCACAAATATGTTTGTACTTGAGAATTCAAGCTGTCTGCTGTGTTAGAGATGCTGAAAATTTGTCTACGGGAAATGAGGAAATGGATCTCCCGTGAGGCTCTACCAGATAGCTTTTCTAATATACACACTTATTCTGGATATCTAATAAACACACCGGGATAATCCATGAAGCTCTGGACAAACATCACACATGGGAATGGCTGGGTTCTGTCCATAAAGGAAGCCAAGATTTAAAATCTGAGTTCTAAAAGACTAGCTTCCCATTGTAACTGAATTCGTCTCAACACAAATGCCTGATTTTATCGCTCTTGTGAAAATAATGCCTAAGACTCAAACCCATTGCCCTGCAAATGAACAGCACATCATATTACACCACTCAGAGGTATTGATTAGGGCAAGCCAACCATGCGGCCTGTGGCTAATTCCACATGCATCCTCACTTTTCTTTATTACATCCACATTGGACATGGAAGAGGGTGGTATCTCGTCTTTGACAACGATGAAGACTGAGTGTATTTATTTACTTCTATACACATATGTGACCAGGCTAGTGTGCGTGGCAGGACGTACAAATCATGTTTCCCACTCCTTAGATTCGGGTTCAGGACGATCAGGGGACAGATTCTAGAATGCAGACAGAGTCAAAGGGACCCGGTTTGCATGAAATCTGAACTCTCAGGCCCAAACACATCCTTCCCCGGATGGACCTTTGCAGACGGTCCAAACAGGAGATTGTGATGGTGTTGGAGTGAATGGCGCTCCATGTTCTTAGTAGTTCTAAGAACAGAAGACAAATAAAAATGTTAAATATGCAGACTCTACACATGGTAGCATCAGATCTAACACTCAGGCACCTTCCTTGAAAACCACCTGGTTGAGCAGCATTAATGGGCCGGGGGTAAAAAGGTGGGGAGAGTGAGATGTATCTGACAATAGTGTTATGACACAAGGACTCATTTCAGAATTAGGAGGGGTTCTAATGGACATCCTGTCCTCCTTATGTGCTTTCAATGCAGCCAAAATACCTCAAATCAAGAAAAGGGAATATGACAACTTCAAAAAATTCTCTCAGAAAAAGGGTATTACAGAAGAAAAGATAGAAGATGTCACCATAACAGGTAAAGTACTAGAATAGGACATTCATCTCGATGTCATCTCAGTGGGATTCTCATTCCACATTTCCTCTTCCCACGACTACCTTCTATAAAGGCTGCTATGAAATAATCCTTAAGAATATTGATAAACCTTTAACGCTTGTTTCCTCACCCCCATCATTCTCTTTCACAGACACCTGTCCTATGACCATCCATTAGGTGAGTAGACACCATATATACACCTCCTGACGTTTCTTAGTAGGTGAAGACTTTTTGAGTTGAGGGTTACTGCTTCAGTCCAGAAGGACGCAACAGTCCTGCATCAAGGGTGACAGTGGCTAGGGCTTAGGACATAGAACAGTGTGTGTGTATAAATGATCCAAAACAGTAACACAGATCTAGCTAGACCCTATAGTGGGATTCTGGAAGGACAAAGGGGGGAAACCTGGGGAGGCAGTGAACTGAGAAATGTGATAAGCTCTGGAAAACTCCAGTGTGAACACAGTATCTTGTGCTCACACATCTTTTACACTTATACGTAAGACTTATAGAAGATGGAAGTGGCACAGACCTACATGGTATCTCATTCCCGTGCCATGTAGCCATGAATAGGTACCTTGGGGAAACCTCCACAGAGGTCCAGATGGCTCACAATAATTGCTTCCTATGGCATAGACTACACAGATCCCCATGTGCGGCAGGGTGTCACATACACAGATGGCATTTGCGACAAGAGTCCCCAAGAAAACTCCTCCACTGTTTTCTCCAGAAATTGTGTGTATCTTTCCTTTCTCACTCCCACCAAAATCAACCATCAGCTCATCTGTGTTATTAAATGTTTTTTCTACATGCAAGGTGGATAATGACGCCAAGGATATAAGCACCATCATCCCAATGCAGCAGACTCATCACCATGAAGAGAAAATCACCTTTTCTTTGAAGTCATAATTTCTTCTTTCCTAGGAAGCCATGATCTTGGTCTCAACGTTCTCCCCAACGGTCACCTTCTATAATCTATCTGATGTTACTAGATTCCCAAGTGATTGAATAAATTGATTTATATACACTCATACTGTCTGGAAGAAAGGTACCATATTTAAGTTGGACAGAAAAGAATTGATACACAAATGTGCAGAAAATTGGGTTGATAGTGAGTCAGGAGACCATTCTGTTTAGGATGAATTGTGCATTTCCTGGAAGCATCTTGGTGTGAAATGATGACACCCCGACTGCGATTTTCTTAAGGGTGTGAGTTTAAAATGCCTATAATGGGAGGAATGTTCTCACCCAAGTATTACTGATCCAGGCTCAGTTTGGGATCAGTGAGTAAAACGTGGAGTGGAATGAAGCCTGGCGACTTCCCAAACACATGCCATAGCTTCAAGAATCAAGATATTTCACAATTACCAATGAAACTGGTAGGAGAGAGATTGAGTCACAGACATACTATCAGGAGTTGTGTTTGTTTTTTGTTCCTGTAGTAAATATTTTGTCTTTGTGGCCAGTAGACCACATACTCTGCTAATGCAGCAGAAAGTAACCACAGACAAAAAAAAAAAAGGAAAAAGAAAGAAAGAAGATACAAGCACGTCTGTGCAGAACAGTCAACAGGCTGCATATGGTCCATAGACAGTGGTGTGACAGCAATCATATCTTCTTCCACAGTGGTTTGGGGGAAACAGCCAAGTCCATGAATACAGTTTGTTGCATGGGACAGAATCCTACAGATGTTAAGGAAATAGGGACATTCACAGAATTTGACTTATATCTCATTAACTTCAATCAAAGTGATTGTGAACATGGTGGAGTCATCCCCTGAGTGACCCCAAAGAGGCTCTTTTGCAGGCAGAAAGAGAATTTTAAATCTCTTCCTCCTGAGAGGAGGTGTCTGAGTCCCGGGCTCAACCGATCAGGAAGGGAGTCTAGAGCCCTGGAGAATTCTGAGGAGCTTAGTCAAACCAGTGGGCCATAGGAAACTGCAAATTTTTTTCTTTTGCTAAAAATGATACTCCTTTGACTTTATAGTCCATCCTCCCAGTCTTCACCTGGACTCAAAAATTCTTTATATTTAATAGTTGTCAAAGCATAAGCAAAGAATCATAAAGATGCTTTGCTCTTTATATGAGCTTCTAAGGTGGAAGAGCAGGCTGAATTACCTGTGAAGAAATGGGCTTCCTGGCTGTCCCCCAAAACTGGTTGTATTCCCCGAAATAAATTAGGTCTATAGGACTGAGATGCTGGCTTTCCTAATAGGTGAAAACAACAGCAAATATGGAGGTTATATGTTATTTTCTCTCTGCTAAGCTTGTAAGCTTTATATGAGCATTGGAACTGTGTTTATGAAAGCATATGACACGCATATTTGTTAACGCATACTTCACAAAACTTTCAGAAAACCAGGCTGGGATCCTGGGGAAAACACAGGCAGGGTCAGCAATAGGGATGGACCAATTCAGGTGACTCCAAACCATGGTCCCCAAGGAGGTATCTGAAGCTGCACACCCTTGGGCAAGCCCCACAATCTATTGTATTTTGGGGTATACGTGCAGACTAGGGGTTGACTCCCCAGCATCCTGATCCAGCTGCCTGTCTTTGCAGCCAGCATAGCTCAGTCATTCTCTGCTCTCTCGGCTGCTTGGCAAGTGACACAAAGGAGCTAGGCTGAGGCAGACTCCTATTTGCCTTCTTCTGTTTGCCTTAACATCTGCCTGGAGAAGGAGTGGGGAGGCGGTGTTCCCAGAACGTGCCATCCTGCTGAAGCACTTGTGCAGGAACGAGCGCCCCTGAGACGGGCGGCTCATTGCAGCTCAGGACCCAGCCCTTGTGTCGGACATCAGGAGTCAGAAACACACAGGAAGCGTTAGGCGATGGTCACACGGCTGGTCCTATCCGACCAGCTTCACACATAGGCAACAGGCTCCAGCACCCATTTAACGCCCGGATCCAAACTCATTTGCACGCCATCAACGTACCCATATGATGACTGACTCGGCATCCACGTTTCGACCTTCACAGTGCGTGGCCTCAGCTGTGGCAATATTGACACTTGCAGGTGAGATCATTCTTTGCCGAGACTCCTGTATTGCACAAGGTTTAGTGGCATTCCTGGTCTAGACCCACCAGCTGCCATCATCGCCTGTCCAGTGAGTTACTGAATTTATTTTTTTCACATGAACTCGTTTTTTTTTTTTAACTGCTAAGGGGTACGTTTATGTCAGCCTATCCTAACCTGGGTTCCGCTGAACAAGAACATCTCTAAGATGGTTTCCAGAGAAGTGGCCCTTGGTCAAACTCCTTTGGGAGATTCCATGCATCATATCTCTGGACTGGAAGGCATTCACATCGCCAGATCCTAAAGCCTTGACAATAAAATTAGCAGTAAACGAGGAGCCTTGAGGGTCTATCTACAGCAGCTGAAACTTTTTATGTCCTGATATAATTTTGGAACTGCAGGAAAGCTGATAGCTGTCTGTATTTCTACATTGTTTTGAGACTCAGAAAACAGTGACACTGGCGTGTTACTAGTTATCTACCTTCATGCAGGATGAACTGAACTGATGGGAGTTCATACACAAAGACCTGTGAATATAAATCAGACTGAAATACATTCCTTGAAAGGAGATACAGACCAAAAAATGAAAGCAATTCAACTAGTAAGAGCATTGAACATATTTGGAAGGGGACTCTCAGTAGTCCACAGGTCCAGCTTTTATTTTAAACTACATATGTCAATACTCCAGGCCATTCCTTAGAAAAACCATGTTCAAGATCTACCCTTTATTATCATGAAATTGTAAAATTATTCTGGTAAAAGTGGATAAAATACAACATGTTATTTTATGCAGGAACAGACATATCGAAATATTACTATTACACAGATTTTGATTGAAAGCATTAGAGTCATCAGCTCTACTCGTGTAGAATTTAAAATGTCCCTGAATGAGGTCAAATTTGGGCATTCTCTGCAGCAAATCCTCGAGCTTCCACCCTTGGAGACATTTTTCCATTACAGGAAAACAATCATTGGCATGCAATTGCCACATGTGCCTGAGAGTGAGTCTGGAATTCAACAAATAAATGATCCTACTGGGCAGAGCTGGAACACCTGTAAAACCATTAAAGCCGTTCTGAGTGTGCCTCAGTGTCCCCATGGGCTGACTGCCCCTCCGTCGTTGCCCTGGGACACCCTGTGCCCTCCATGTACATCCATGTGTCCTCCACTACGTGTACTTTGTCCTTTCATTCAACCTCCAAGTCTCTCTAACACCCTCACATCGTGTTTTCTGAGTCTGCTCACTGGTATATCGTCTGAGATGGAGGTAAGAAAGCAAAGTAGGATGAAGAATGAATGAAAAATACACACTGCATAGTCCACTGTAGGGATTCCCCACTTTTTGTATAGCCACCAACCCTTTGACAGGCACTGGGGGGTGCTTCCGTCTTTGGGCTGTTGGAAATAGTGCTGCTATGGACATTCATGCCCAGGTATCTGTTCGAACACCTGTTATCAATACTGGACTTGTCTGTCACGGGTCTACAGGAAGGGGCGATGGAGAAAGCTTAATCGAGAGGCGTTTCCTCTGGAGCTGGAGTGGGGAGATAGTTGTACACGTGGTGCATGTGGTCCAGGCCACTGTACCCTTAAAAATGGTTAAAACGGTGAAATATAAGTGCCTAACATGCTGTTTCTGAATGCTAGTTATATCATAACTCAGAGAAATCTCTTGATTCCAACACAGCTGCAACATCTTATATAATACCTAAGCCAAGAAAAATACAAAAAAATAAAAACCCACAGGAAGTATTAAGGGTATTTTATCTATCCCCAAATACCACAGGGTTGATTGATGCTGTGTATAGATGCTATGTAGCATCTTGAGTATTTTATTGTAGTGGACGAATGTGAGACTTCTGAGAACAGGTCACTAGTACAATGCACTCTAGTGAGGGTTAAAATACACTATATAATAAAAATGTACTGTCATGGTTTAAGTAATATAATGCAATGTACAAATATTTAAATTGATTTACATACAAATTACAATGCATACTTCTATAATAACACATTATTATAAATGGTGATGTGGTTGCACATATGTTATCAATACCTCATGTAGTAATATATAACTGTACTTATATATATTTAACATTTTGTTAATCATGTGTAATTATAAGCTGCTTATAATTACATGCACTTGAATACGTATACTTTGTGTTAACCTGATTTATGCTATTTATAAATAGCTATTTATATGTATTTCCCATTCACATATTACACAGCTATATATATAGTAGCTGTGGTGAAAGACAACAATATACACAGGGAATATAGTTGATGGCATATCATAAATGTAGGGTGTCTTATATTGCGTATGGACTATTGTGCTATTTCCAGTGAGTCACTAAAGATGAGTGACATGCACTATCGCTGTCCCTGCAGGAGTCTGCCTGGTCACAGATAACCGAGTTCTGGGACAAGAAGAGCCCTAGAAAGTACTTGGAGGCCCCAGCAAACGCTGAGGGGGAACAGAGCAGGGCGCCCCCTGAACAAGAAGCTCCCCCAGGGAGGAGAGAATGAAAACAGCCCCAGGGCTGTGGCATCCCTGTCCCCGCTAGACAAATGGTGATGGAGCCAGGAGCCTTCATTTCTCATGTTTTCACAGAAGGAGTGTGAGGGGAGGCAGGACTGGAAAACAGAGCCGGACCCCTCATGCTGCATCCCTCTCAAATGCCATGGTTGTGCCAGCTCTTATCAGACGTAAATCTTCATAGGACACACACCCACATGTACACATACCTTTCTTTTTTCCTATCCCCCCAGCTTTTCTAACAAATAGCCCTGTATCCACCTAAGGCACACACACAATGACGGTGTGACTGATATCCACAGGGTGGATGATCACCACTATCAAGCCAAAGAGCACAGCCACCCAAGACCTATATGGTCTCTTACCAGATTTCAAGAATACACACAGGACGATTGGTTAGAGTCACCATGCTGCATGTGAGATTCTTCTTTAAATCACAGAGACTTCTTCAACTACTTATGATTTTTTACAAAACCCTGGGAAGATGTTTTATTGAAGTCATGATAACCATGATTTTGAAATGGGTATTTGCTCTGGTTAAGCAGTAAGCATGTCTCAGGCACTGATTCTATAATTATTTACTAGAATCTGCCATGTGGCTTACCTGGTGTGTGCCTTGACTAGACCTTAAGCTACAGAATGAGTGGCCCTGCATACATGAGTACAGTTAACACAATATTCTTACAAGTACTCTGTGCAAGTGTGTGATCTGTGGGTCTCTCAGTCTTAGAAATAAAGCTTCCTAATAGAATGCCCTTGGCTTTGGGTCCAAAACTTCAAAAATATCATGCCTTAGTGTTCAGACAGACTCTTGGAAAAGTTCATAGCCACATATAATACTGTAATTAACTATAAATATGTCAGCAAACCTATTTTCACAATTGTACGCACTGCCAATGGTTTGTGTTTTGAACACTGATCTGTTGACGGCAGACCTCAGTGTGTCCCAGGAAATTCACATTTTCTCCTTAACTGTTCGAATTGAATAAATATTTTCTGGTGGAAGGCTGAGTGATCCACTTGGAGGTCAAGCCTCCAGGGACATTAGCTCTCTCCTCCAACAAACCAAAGACATTTAATTACAAAATTTCCTATTTAAACGTGTTCCACTGTCTATTAAGTAAATGTTTCCTTTCAGTTTCACATTTTTTGCCCCCAACCATGAACTGCTTGTCCACCGCAAGAGCAAATGAGACTCTGTCAAAGTTCATTTGGCAATCTCCCAGAATTTAGCTCCATCTGTTAAGTGCTGGGTAAGTGGCCAAATAGAGAAAGCAATTGAACAATTTAATAAAAGCTCCCTAAATCTGTAATCCTTTGAGCAGAACCACAGCAGAGCCCTTCAATGACTAGTGTAAAAGAGAACGACAGGCTTTTTTTTTTTTTGTAATTTACTCACTCCAGGACAAAGAATCTCTTTCCAGGGTCCTAATAAAGAGAAAATCAACTGACAATCCAACAAAAGAAGACACTAGATAGCTGATATTTCAAATGCTAGCATTTTTTATCCTTCCCTGCCGAGTGTGATTTTTAGCGTCTCTTAGTATTGAAGTCATGCAAAGATACCATTATTTTTAAAGAATGTAAAGAAGGAAACAAATGTGTTGAAAAACTCCCACATTGACATGTGTAAAACTGGCTTTTATAGCTTCTTGCTCTTGCTCTCTTTGTTACTAAATACTGTTTCTACTACCAGTTTTGAGTTTGTAAAACATTAGAACTGCCTAATTTCATATCAAATTTCCTTTCTGCTTTATTTTTATTGTAATAAATAGAGGCAGTAGGTGAGAAGAAAAATGAAGTTCATACAGAGTAAATCAATTGTCATATACAAATTTCTAATAAGTATTTGTGCTGACTGTTTGGCTGATTTTTACCTATTTCCCCTAACGTCATAATTTCCAGGAAAACATCACAGTCTTAATAAACCTCTCTTCCAGGAAAGACAAAGAAAATGGCACTAGGAAAGTTATTTCTATAGAATGTTGGTTCATTTTCTGCTTAAATAATTGAACTAATACTCTTGTATTTAAATATTCTGCATTTTTCTGTTTAAGTAAAATGTTGAGAAAATTTTAGAAAGATTCTCTCCTGTAGTTCTGTAAGTGGTAAGGATGCTAAGGGAAGTTAAAAGGAAAAAGTATATATGCCTATGTGTGTATGCACATGAAAAATATAGTTTGTACATTTCTGCATGTATATATGTATATATACACATTATATGTTGTATATCTTATATAATATAGAATTATATAATTATTAATATATAATAAAATATATTTACCATATCTACATAAAAGAATCTGATGTATTATATGTATATGATATATAATATACATTACTTATGTTAATACATATATAAAATGGATGCATATATATATATACACACAGAAATATACACATAGGCATAGACATGACCTAATACATATGTACATATTTTCCTGTCCAAAAGGATTAGAATTATACTATATATATAACATTTCATGTTTTATATGCTCATGAAGAGATTCAATATTTAGTTTTTTTCCTATTACCATTATTCCCCCAGTCTACGTTATTACTCCTCTAACTCAGTCACTCAGAAAACATGTATTGATCAAATACTCTACAGGAGTGTGCTGTTTTCAAGGACAGTACCATAATCATGTGGTTTCATGTAAATGTATGATAGTTCTGCCATGCATTCCTATAACTGTCAGTGAATTTTAAAATACTGGAATTCAAGAAAAATCAGTATGTGAAATAATGTCAATAGCTACTTAAAATACATATTGCAAGTCCAAATTAACACAGAATGACTAAACTGAGTTAGTGCAGCAATATATCAAGTTCTGGATTCACTTACAGTAGCCTCAAAGGTACAGATAAAAAGGAATATTGGTGCAGGGTTACTGGAGATAAAAAGCACATTGGACAACCATCCTGCATGCTAATGAGTTTTTAATGATATGAGCAGCTGGGGAGGAAGCATACTCAGAATATATAAGAATCCATTATAAGTTAGAAGAATCTGATAACATAGCTTAATCTAGAACCTAGTCCACACAGGAAATTAGCTCTCAAAGCATGTTTCCAAAGTTTTCACTTTTAGCAAACTTAACTGAATTAAATTGTGTGTCAAGAGTCCTAAGGAAGAGTTGGGGGCGGGAGAGGGGAAATCAAAGAAAGATTCAAATGGATTATTACACAGGTTCAGGTGTAATGGAAGTAACTGTATAGGAAAGATGGGATATGAAGAATCGCAGCAAGGGTTATACAAAGACAAAAGACGGTCTCACAAAACCAGTACTCGGCAGGCTGCACTTTGCCACGTATGAGTAACTAAGTCACATACCAAAAATTCTAAAGATTCTGTAAAATATGAAGGTGACTGGGTCATTTGCTAGTTAGGAAATGAAAGTGACCTGTATATTTAAATATATATATGACATATATACTCCATATATAATATATGGTTTTAAAATTGTAGGTGTTCTAATTTATCCATCAAGACACCTATACAAATAATCACTGTTCTACATGTTTTCTAGTTCATGAAAAAAATCACGCTTTTGAATGCAAATGTATTTTTCTTATTTCCTGGAAATAAAACCACAATTGCAGTGTAAAATCCTACCACTATTATTCATATGAAGTTGCCATTTGTCATTGCAAATTCTTGATTTAAGGTTGAGATCCAATTCATAAATTGGCTATAGACCATGCCTTATTTGCCAACCATTTTAACAGAAGTTATTTTATACATTTTATGGGTAACCACTAACATAGCATTTATAAGGCATTTTAAATGGGCTTTTCCCCCTTTCCTTTCTTTTTTATTATAAAAGCTTATATACCTTTTTGGCATAAACATAAAACTCAGGCAATTATAAAGAAAAAAGCAGAAGTCTTCCCCTGCACTGACCTTCTCCACTATCCATACACTATTCGATTATCATCTCAGTGCAGATAAAGGTTAGATAGAGATGGATGGACAGGGAGATGGATATAGATATCTAAATTAACATTTGTGCAGATACATATTTAATGATTCCAGGTTTACTCATGTAAACACAATCTAGACACACACAAAGATACGTTATTGTAAGAAATTAATCTAATGATGATTTTAGGAGAGCAGTGTGGTAAAATTGTATTTAGGAAGCATTTGAATGGCCATTGCCATAAGACTGAGCTCTATCCTCGGTTTGAAACTGGAGGGACTGAAATTTGAGAGTCTATCAAAGTCACCACTGAAGAACAGGAGAAATGGCATTAAAGAATATAGGTCTTGAGTAAATGAAATGCATGAAGTTATGAAGTAACTTTTTCCAACAATCTTAACAAAAAGCCCAACTTCATATTCACATCTAAAAATTGTAATACTCTCACTCGGTCAGCTTGAAGTTTGTCTTGAGCAAATCTTAGCTGTCTGGCAATGGGCGCCACCATTTGCAAAGATGTAGGTTATAGATTGGTTTTCTGATCTGGGTATGCAGTGAAGCCTACAGATTTAAGACTAGTGTATGTTTAGACATGTGTCTCCAAAATGTGATTATATGTGATGTTTTCTGACCTTTCATTTTCAATTCTGTTCAATCCTGTTCAACACCCTATTTCTTATGAATAATTATCTTTCCGCTGGATATGCAAAATGTGTCAAATATGGTCAATGGAAAATGGAAGATATTCATACTAATGGGAAAAGAGCTATCCATCGACAGGTATACACCAAGAAGTAGATATTCATGAAATTTATTTTTGAAAAATATGAACTTACACAGTGTTAATATTTATAGGGTCATAAACTCTCACAGATCCCTCAGTTTGATTAACTTCCGATCAGTATGCAAGCAGGGAGATGATTATGCTGGAAATTAGAAAATAAGCCATTTCTATTTGCTATACCAAGATGATTTTCTGTTGATTAGACTAATTTCAGGTAGAGAAGTTCAGGCTAATCAGAGGAATTATGCACGTTTAGTAGTCTTCAATACAAATCTAAATTTATTCTCACAAAATAAGAATCATGGAAGTGGCTTCCAGTATATCAATATGTACACTTCTCCCAATTCGAGTCCTGATCAGTGCAAATGAGATCATTTATTTACACATCCTTGTTTTTTTTTCTTTTTGTCATACTGCAAAACTGTTAGGTAGTACTTGCTCCCTGTTTGGCTGATGATGGGATGTTGAGTATATTCCACATCCCTAAATCATTTATTAATGCCTGAGGGTGAGATGGGTGTCGTTCTTCTTTGAGGCCCTGACTCTAGGGATCATGGTAAACAGTCAATAGCCTGTGTTTTGATGGGTGCCCATCTACCTAGATCAATAGGATGGGAACCGTGGTTCCGATGTATATCACCAGGGCAGGTAGGAGGGTGGACAGGGAGGGGTTCCCTGAGAACACGTGACGCCCAGTCATGGAAGGAGGAAGTGTGCCTCTGGGGCAACCACGTACAGAACTGCTTCACTGATGACGTGGATGTCTTTGTCATCCCCTCTCTTGTTCTAGGCACACAGTCTCCATTATTGCACAGGTGTACCACTGCGTGACCCAGCCTTGAAGGTCGGCGTTTGGTAAGCATGCACCATGACATGCACAGAGAGAAGCCATAGCACAGGCTTTCCAAAGTGGGCTCCACAGAACCTAATCTCTACAGGTTCATCACGGGGGAAAGGAAAAGGTCTCAGGGACACGTGCATTGGAAAAGCACCATACTCCATCCATATACCATCCCTAAAGAGGCATACAGGCAGTCCACGTGGTAACTTGAGAATAAATAAGCATGTCTGATAGTCACTTTTTCTAGGAAATGGTGTTTCTCAGACATATTTAATTGCAAATTACTGATTTTTTTTCTAGTAACATCTGAAAACACTGAGAAACATTAAATCTTTGCTTAAATATATCAAATTTTCTAAACTTGGGAGTTTAAGTCAATTAGATTCAAAGGACATTAAGTCTGCTGGATTTTCATCCTTCCCAATGCAATTTAAACAACACATGTGTGGAGTGTTTCTGTCAAATGGCATTGAACTTGAAATTGTTTTGCACATTCTCAGCAAGGAGTAAGTGAATTTGTGAGCCATGGAAGTGGTACAGCATTTATATATGCATGAATATGAACTTAAAGATACCTGATGTGTCAACAACAGAATAAGACACCCATTTTTATTCTAGTTTATGATGTGCACTGATTTTATGCATGTGTGTGAAAACATACATATATACATATATGTAATATAGGAAACAATTGTCAGAAAATTTATAAGCTATATTCCTCTTTATATTCCTGCTTTGAAATCTCAATTCCCTGTTATGTCTTGTGTTTTAATGACAGGGACACTGTGTTAAAATATTAAGTGGAGCCCTTTCTCTGGGAGAACACAAAAGCTGGAAATTCAGTAAGATTCCCATCATTGATTATAACCTGCACTGTGCCCCCTGCCCCCAGGGTCATGTGATGGAGCCCTCACCCCAGGGCCTCAGAATAGGACCGCGTTTGGAGACAGAGTCGTGAAAGAGGCGATTAAAGTGGACAGTAGGGTGAGCCTTGATCCCATAGGACGGATGTCCTTATAAGAGGAGATCAGGACATGCACACACGCAGCTGGGCGACCCCGTGAGGACACAGGGAGAGGACGGTGTCCACTCACCCAGGAGGGAGGCTCAGAGGGACCAGCCCTGCCCGCACCTGGACCTCGGGGTCCAGCCTCCAGGACGGGCAACAGTAAGTTTCTGTTGGTTAAGTCTCCATGTCTCCATTCTTTGTTATGGTGGCCACAGCAAATACAGTGGGTATAAGAACCGTAGAAAATGAGGCAAAAGCTTAGATCAAGAAATTAGCCAATATTTGTAAAGCAGCCATTACAGGTCTTTACATCCATAACATTCACCTTCACCACCCCTGAGGGGTCCAAACCGAGCACATGAGTGTCATGTGATCATTCCGAGATACTTTTATTTGCTTTGCATTATGGCTTAATTTTAATTTAAAAAGTGCAAGAACATGATTGTTTCTAGACAACATAACACATGCCCTGAAGCGCCACTTTACTTAATCACTTTATAAAGCGGTTGGTTGACTTGGACAACCCTGAGCTTAGAATCTGTGGTTCCTTCCTAGTTGGCCTTTTTATTTCAAAAGGAAATAAAATATGTTGTCTGGCTTCCATGCAGGATTTTCTCAAACGTGCATGCATCCAGGGATTTTTAAATGCATATCTGATTCCAAAACAGGTAGGTTCCACAGAGCTTCTAATAACAGACAACGGTGTTTGTGTATATCCATCACGGATGTTCATGTATCAACAAGGCTTAACATCACATTTTGTAGCTGTTGAGATTTTTTTCTCTTGCTTTGTTAACACGCATTCGGATCAGAATTTGGACGAAGACTTAAGAGGAACAGCTATGTGGGGACTACTGATTATACAATTATAACATTGCATTCATTTGTTTTTACTAACAACACATTCTTCTGAAAAATAAATGCCATACCATGATGGTTGACAGTTTATATGTTGGACATACCAAAAAGGCTTGGTATCTGATCCCCAATTTCTAACTGTGGAGGTACAAATGGAAGATAAACATACCGCTGAATGCATGATGTATGGAAAGCATTTTTCAGCACTATCATGCCACTTGAAAAATGCCTTCATTTTAATTAGACTGCAAATCTTTGAAGAATAGGTAACAATGATTAAATTGGCTTAATGTACTGTTACAAGTACAGATATCAATACAATGTGACTGAGAGTAAGGTGCTGTTTTATCCTTAGAGCAGTCTCAAAATGACTATATTCAGTGTAGTCACACCACCTATGCACGTTTTCATGAGCAACACAGATGTTTTCTGAACACTATCATCGGAATAAGACGCTAATATAACCTTAAGCCTATGACAGGTAAACCCCACTGTTTTTGAGAGCTCCTTGGCATTTCCCAATGATCACAAATAACACTGAATTAGTTAACCAACCACCCATCTTACCATTCGAGAAAATCTGCCCCTCGGTGTTTACGCTGTGTCTGAAATAATTTTCAGGAGATGGCTGAGTGGCTCCACATGGGAGGTCTGTGTGGGTCACTGACTTTTTTCTGAATTTTTGACATTGGCAAGAAATTGCAGCTACCAGAAATTTAAGCCAGCACAAGACAGAACTGATATTAATTATCATTCCTTGAGATCAACAATTTCTAGTTTGTCATTAAGGACTGTAATCACATTACAGTAACCACTGAAAGCAATTAGTTCCAAACACTGCACTTTTAGCATGTAGGGTGAACTTTAGCCAGGGATACGTTTAATATTGAATACTGTGGTTCTTTGATTCCTAATGTTCAAGCAGACCTTCACATGGGTAAACAGAGCATGTGGAGAGGGTCAAAAATAAGTCTGTGAATTAGTGAAAATGACTGGCCTGATTGCTAATGACCTCATATGGCTGTTTAATCATTTATCATCATTTGTGAATTGAACCAATTGACAGTTTGTTGAATGTATACGTGACATAGAGCATTAAGCAAAAATGAACAAGCTACAGCCATCTGGGTTTAGGACACACAGAAGTATCAGAAATAAGGATTTTTTCCCAATTTCAATGCAGAGATTTCTACTCCCAAACACCCAGCTCTAGAGCCAGCAGACTTGTTTTTTTTTTGCATCTATTAACTATTCTTTGTATATAAAAGAGAAATTATCACTTGATTAGAAGCATCTTCTGCTCTCCTTGATTTTTTGTTGTTGTGTTCCCACCTAGCTCAGACGAGAAGCAGAAGTGGAATCAAGAGAATGAGAAGGAAAACTGAGCAGAATGACACAGGACAAAAAATCGAAAAAGTGAAGCAAAGGTACCAATTTTCTCTTTGCCATGGATTTCAGAGTTTGTAATCTGAGTCCCGTGTACCAGCATGCTGTCTCACACAGCAAAGAGCATGTATTTTGGTCTTTTATGACAGTTTTATGGGGATATTCCTTCTTTGAAGTTTCCCTTGGACCAACATCTGGCATGCACCTGGTGAGACCATATGTACCTTCCGTGCCCTGGGGTGGGAACGGGATCTCTCCATGGGACGTCTGGATGTCTGAGGTGTCATTGTTTTGACTTGAGACCACGAAAGCCCTGGTTTAGATGTGAATATATTTACTTCATGAAGAGTAAAAATTTAAAACAGTGCACGAAACAAGGGTTTGGGGTAGAAAATAGCACTGTTTACGTTCCTGGACATTTACTTTTTTGCAGAGGAACTCAACAGCTCAACAGAAGTGGTGGAGATAGAGAAGAGCAGCTTGGCCTGTGCCGGAATGCCCCAGCCTTCCTGGGTGTGATCTTCCATTTGTGACCGCGTACATACAGATTTCAGGAGCGTTTAGGCAGCCAAATAATCCCTTAGGACAATTGCTTATAAATTAAAAAAAAAACTATCTACTAAATGCTCTTTAGTAGATATTTTGTAAATTGTCTACTAAATACTCATTTGTGGGCATTTTGTGAAACACACAGGGCCATGCATATTATCTCATTGTTTCTTTTTAACAACTTGTTGTGTAGAAATAGTACAGTTTGAGAGAGTATTGAGGGCATCCAATTCCTTCTCCTGAATGTATGTCCTTAAGTGTTAGGAACTTTGATGTGGGAGTGTCTGATAAGCGTTACAGATGAGTACAGACACTGCAACTTAACGTTTAAGGGAGAACAGTGGTTGTTAATAATCACTGGGACAATGGTGGTTTATCAACTGTGACTGCCAAGGTCTACAGTGAGAGTGATTCATCCACGACGTGACTGGTTGCCCTGAGAATTATGAACAGTACACCTGCCCTGAGGTTAGCTTCCCTTCATGCTCCCTGCACTCACCCTGCATTTCCTAGAGTACTAATCCACATTCCAGATGGGGATTAATTCTTTTATTAGTTTTGGAGGAGGGGGACAAAAAGAATCTATTAACAAACTTTCAACCCCTTATCCATCTGTGTCTGTCTCTCCCCTCTGTCTCTGTCTCTGTCTCTGTGTCTCTCTGCACACTTAATCTCACACCTAGAGAAAAAGTAATGATCTTTATGCTTTCATTTCAAAATATTACAAACGTACGTTAACTTGCTTTGATAACCCCTGCAGCACTGAGGTTGATACAATCACATCTAAGATCCTATTGTGAATCTAAAATACGAGCATTTATAGGACCTTAAATTTTCCCTTCTCCAAATCCACATCGACTGATCCACAACCAACTTCACTGGTTGTGTTTTGTTTTGTTGTTTGTCAGTTTCTTAGGAAACAGGCAAATGGCCCAACTCTACAATGAACATTTGCAGACAGAACAGAAACTTTCTAAAAGAAAGTTCTCTAAATTATCAAAAAATGTCTAGTCCCTGAGCCTGCTTGTTAAATGAACCAAGACAGGCTTCTTGCTCCAAACCCACCCCTGGAAAGAAAACATAGCTTTACTGAGTTTCAGGATAAGTTGATGTGAAATTTAGAAAACTTCCAAGCCAATCCATTTTAACATAATTAATTTTAAATTAAAGAAGCACATCCATTTTTAAACCTTAGCTCATTTCCATGCAGATTATATGTATATATATGCAGAATGGGTATTATTTCTTCCTACTTTAAATTCTGTTAATTTATAGCAGCACAGTTCACTATGCAAGAATTTTTCCCTCAAAGATAAGGTTGATTCAATTAAAATCCTGCTGTAGTGCTCACTAGAATAAGCTTTTGGAAAGCACGTTAAAATTGTTGCTATTTCCACTAGGAAGCTAATAAAACATAAAGCTAAATCAGACACACACATCCCTAATAAGATAAGTTCTTTAGAAGGAATATATAAGTATTTTTATACTTTTTGATTTAGTTTAATTTCTCTTTTTTCAAGTAAACAGGATTACCCTTCCTATTCTTTTTCAAGTTGCTTTTATTTGAGAAAAACCCAGACTTCTGTATTTTCATGCCAAAAGAGAAGATTCTTAGTGACTAGAGAATGGCATGTGATACAAAATAATGACACTGGATTTGGGGAGAAAATGGTATTTATACAAACATGATAATCTCCTGCCCTCTAACACGGCACATTGAAGACATAACCCCACTAGATGCAGACACCCAGTTTTTATTTTGGGCACTGAGCTGTCAAAGTAATTGTAATTTCTTTCAATGAAAAAAATTACATGCCATTATTTGAGTATTATTTGAGTACATGCCATTACATACTATATACAATCACGTTTTTTCCAAGGAAAACATTTTATAATTTTATAATTTTTTAATTTTTACTTTTCTTGAGGTGTATAATGCTTTAACAATGCATTTATTCCAAAGTTCATGCTGTTTTTAGCAGAATGTTGGGTCCAAATAACCTAATAGACCACATTATAAAAAAAAAACACCTTGCTACACTGGAATCTTAGTTCTATTTTATTCAGTACGAAGGATTATTATCTTCCAGGCACTACCAAAAGTACCTAATTCTTCAATATGCTTTAGCTTAAAAACTGTATATTCCACTAATAACTGATGTGTTAAAATAATTTCCTTGAAAACAGCATCTTCGTCAAGGAAATTTATTACATAGCCATTTTTCTTTAATATTTGCAGAGATGTAAGCTGATTGCTTTCTTCAGAAAGCTTAAATGAACCACTTTTATTAAACATGAGCCATAGAGTTTAATATTTTATTTCAGTCAATAGTCATAAATCCTTACCATCGTATTAACTTAATAGAAAGAGATGAAATAAAACTAATATATAGTTTCCTGTCCACATTTAAGAAAAATACTTATTGTCACAAAGGGAAAGAGAAATGTAAACTTTGTGTTGTCTGTTTAACAAAGAAACAAACTGTTAACCCAAATTACCATGCATGAAAAAGGATGAAGTTTTTATTTTGTGATATGCAAAGAACATACTGGAAAGAAAATTAAGATATAAGTGTATGTGTGTATATATATATGTATTGCTATATTATAATATATGTCATACATGATATAATATTTATAATGTAATATTTTTATAATATATTTATATTTGCATATCACATACAATTATATGAGCTTGTATTATTTATTATATACTATATATACTATATATAGTTGTATGTTATATATTATATGTGGTATATAGCATATATTATGTGTATTATAGATATATAAATTATATAAGAAGTATTATATATAATATATAGTATAATAAATGTAACATATAATGTATATATAACCATACATAAATATACATCCATTATAGCTATATAACAAACAATATGACTTCATTATATATTTTTTATATATATAACATATATGTGTTGGAAATACTTTTTGCCCCATCTTGCTGTTCATCCTTCTTTAGACAACATTGACTGATAACTAATAAAATAATAAAACTGCAATTCAGAGAGCCTGGTGACTTACAGGATGGTAAGTATTCAGTGTACATAAGCACTGTGTCAGTTCCTCTGCTATGAGGAATGCTCCCAGTGACAATCTCCTCTGCCTCACCTGCACGGTGTCCGCCCAGCACACCTGTCCCACTGCGTTCTGCTGGGCCTGGGCCTCCCCTTCCATGGATCGGCCCCAATCGCACCTTCCATGTCTGCGGCACCCCCTGCCCGCCAGGGCTCCCCATGGCCTGCTCTACCTGTCCTGCTCCTCGGCACGTGTACTCTGCACACATGGTTATATTTTAGCAGATTTACTAGTTTGTTGTGTATTCCCATGTCTGGAGTGGCGTTCCAGGAGGGTGGCGCTCTTGATTCCTTCCATACCCTGACAATTCTCAGCTTCTGAACATACTGTTCAATATGGCATGTTGTTCGGTAAGTAATTGTTGAAAGGATAAAAAAGCGTAAAAAAGCTGTTTTCGAAAAATGCACTTGTGAGAAGTTCAGGATGTAGTCTATTTAAATCCATTCTGCCAATGTTAAATTCAGTGAACAGGAAATGAAACATCAAGAGGAACCACCGCCTGACTCCAGGCAGTTCTCATTTTGAGTCCGCAATGCCTTCTAGATTAAGTGTGCCAACATTTTCTACTTTTCACAGTTACTCACGTTATTCAATCACCAATTTAATAACCATGCATTTGTACTGAATTTGCAACCTTAGACCACACACTTCTTTGAGCTCATGTGCAGTCTCGTCTAAATAAAATCATGCACTGATATCCCCTATGTACTGCCTCTGCCTCTGGATATTTAAATTGGTGTCTAATATCATGGATTTGGAGGTACCGAAGTCTTATGTCTCTTAATTAAGCACAAAACAACACAACTGAAGAGTAAAATGAGCTAAAATGTATATACTATTCTAACATATAGCATAACATGGCACAGCAGAGCGTAATTTAATATATATATGACCCTGTATCTAGGATATCTTATTATCTGATTCACTTTCTAAAGTTTTAGCAATCTTCCAAATAAAATTCTTATCTAGAAATTTTTTCGATCCGGTATAACACTGTTTTCTAAGGAAGATGAATTACCCAAGTCAAGAATTTTATAAAAATGAATGTATCTAATGGGTGAAGGGACTCAAAAGGTACAAACTTGCAGTTATAAAATAAGTTTTGGGGATGCAATGTACATGGTGACTTTAGCTAATAATACTATATTGCATGTTTGAAACTTGGAAAGAGAGTAGATCTTAAAAGTTCTCACTGCCAGAAAAAAAAATTTGTAACCATGTGGTAATGGATGTTAACTAGACTTACTGAGCAAACATTTGCCAGTATATACAAATACTGAATCATTAAGTCGTACCACTGAGATGAACGTCATGTTCTATGTCAATTACAGCTCAGTAAAAAAATTAAAATTCTAAAAAGTATTCACCAGAGAAAACTCAGGAGTACTAAATGGTATAACAAACTATAAAATTGTCCCCCTTAGAAACTCTTCACCAATTTTTGTTATGGATGGTCACCCTTTAAAATTGTTTCTTGGTGTTCTTATTGATTCCACGATCACAGGTATTTACCATTTAAATGTGAACATATAATACACCATTCTCCCTTAGCTCTGTTAACAACTACATGCATACACACACAAAAGAGCAACTTCCATATCAGATGTGAAATATGAAGAATGCAATGGTTACCTTTTGCTTAATGTTGCTCAGTGTCCTTGAGAGAATGTACTGTGGCTTACTCAACATGTTCTTTCTTAATAGGCGTTGATCTCCTTTCAGGGCTTTATGTCATGGTACTAGTGGTTATGAGCATGTTAAGCTGTTAATGGAAATCAAACATTTTCCTTTCTTAAGTACATGAAAATGGCAACTTGTATGTATTGCTACTCATATGTTTTGGCTTCACTGAGTGATTGTATTGACTGTTTCAGTGTCTGTTTTCTATCTAGTGCTATGGGATGTTTTACTAGTTTGTTTGGTAATTTTCCAATATAGAAATTGGAAACACACCCACATGCACACACAAGCTCAACACAGCCATAAGCCAATTTGACATGATAATAAAGATACTGAAGTAAGACACTGGAGTTGAAATCATATAATCACGACTTACCATGGTAACTTTTAGAGTAAATCTGTATGCAAGGTTCTGTGTCTGTATAATGGGCATAAAGTTAGTGACTTATTCTCAAAGCTACTGAAAGAAGTTAAACAAATAATCTTTGTAAGAACTGAGCAGACTGCACAGCACCTAACTCAGAAAGGTTAACTATTACATCATTAGGATTATGCTCGTCTTTAAATGGTGGACGTCCACCTCTATTTCTTTATATATCCTATATTTTAAAACTCTTTGCTACAAAGATGTGGCCATTAACACTATTTCCCTTGCTCCCTTCATCTTCTTTTTCCATTAGTATTTTTATATGTGAGAGAGAGATCATTTACACTCAAGGCTTACCTATCATCATCTTTAATCCTAGTCTCAATTCCAATCTCTTAGTTTCTTCCAACACAGTATCTCTCTCATTACTTAAACACTCTAATATATTCTATATATATATTTCTGTCTCAATCATATCCCCAACACAAAAATTCCACTACAGAGTGTTCCTTTTTTACTTCCCTTCACATTTTCCCCTAAAGTTTCCTGTCATTTTAAATATTAGCATAATATATATCCAATATACCAACAGGATTATGTCTCTCATGCCAACTTTCCCAAGCATTTTCCAAATGGAACCTTGTCTGTTTTTTTTCTAACCAAGCTGAATCACTGTCTAGATATGCAACTCTCTTGCCCAGCACAGAAAACTTAACCTAGTTTTGTATCCTATTTTCTAAGTGTATTGATGCTTCCCCCACCCTCATTCCATTTCAGATTGTTTTCTTAGCTGTTTTTTTTTTTTCAGTACTGGGCTATCTAGGAGCTTGAAAGGCAAATTTCCTTGCTTCCTTTCTTTTGCCTGCTTGAGTATCAGTGTTAAAGATCTTTAAGCAGAGACATAATCAGATGGAGGGGAAAGCAAAGGGTGGGCAGGTTATTGTCTATTAGGTCCTAGGATTTTGTCTTTGTATCCTCCCCACCTCTGAATTGTTTCCCATTTGCACATGTGGTCCTTTTTCCATCGAAGCCTGCCTGTTTATTCTCCTGTAATCACAAACCGCAGAGAGCAGAGTGCACCGGATGCATCTCCAGGATTCCACCCTTCACAACACTCAGGGCTTATGTCAAAGTCAGCTCCCCTTAGCCCTTTTAGAGGACACATGTCTGGTTGGCAAACAGCACCTCCACTCCAAGAGTGGCTGTAGGAATGACTTCACTGACCACAAAGTTGCCAGAGTGCTTGGTAACTGTGTGCCTTCCTGATGAACCCTGAGCTCTGCCTTTGATCTAGTTCTCTGGAGAACCCAGAGGGCATTTGGATGCAATATATCAACTCAACTTTCCTGGTCGGGTAGTTCAAACAGGAGTTATTGTGGTAATTTACCATCAAGCAAAAAACATTCATTACTGACATTATGCAACATAAAGTGCGACTAGAACAAAACACCCTAGACACTTTTATGTGTTTCTTGCTCACATGCATCTTCCTCTTAATCAAAATAAAAAAATCATCCACCTACCCATTTTTATACATACCTAGTCATTTTATAAATGCCCCATGCCCCATGGTCACAAGGACTGATTTATTTCTTCCCGATAGAAACTGACAGTGTCATGTCAAATCATTGCCAAGCGAAAGTTCATCACTGGGACAGTCACATTTATTATGAATTAAATGTAAAGAAGAATGTCAAATCAGCCCATTATAAATGGCAAAAAAAGAAAAAAGGAAAAAAGAACCTCTGACCGATGTATTCAGAATATCATTTTCCCCATTCACATATTTTGTGATGTTCATATGTATATATTTTTAATCG
Organism: Smutsia gigantea; assembly: GCA_032199065.1. Lineage (NCBI taxonomy): Eukaryota > Metazoa > Chordata > Mammalia > Pholidota > Manidae > Smutsia > Smutsia gigantea. Next base: position 38,095 of record JAVSCE010017481.1, read on the forward strand.
TTTGGTTTTTTAATGAAGTTGTGATATGTATTGGCTTGGGCAGTGAGCTAATTTGTTATGAATTGGTTGACTCATTTTATCTCCTTTTATATATTCCTACATTTCATCAAGCCATTGCTTTTCATGAAAACTTGGTTCTCCCAGACATGAAGTAAAGCACCAAATAGAAGGATCCTGTAATTAAGCAAGGTTTTAGTGTCTTCTAAAAAAAAAAAATCTACATTTCAGAAACAGTTGCTTCTGTAAAAAGAATATTTTGCATGACTGGCCACTGTTTCAAGTTCGAATAGAAGCAGGAAGACAGTGTAACAGTTTGAAGGGAATGATAAAACTTAACATAAGCACTCTCAAATTGAAAAGTTTTACTCCTCTTTTAAAGGGCAGAAACTGTTTCCTTGGAAACATCAACACTCACATTCAACA